>CM042162.1:88900424-88905424 GCA_023376005.1 Doryteuthis pealeii
CTTCGATATATTTTTTTCAATTATATTTTCATTTGATTTTACATTTTAAATTTTCTCCATTCCTTGGTTCGCAATTAATTTGAAATTTTTATTTAACAATTTTTTTTCAGGAAGTATTCGCGGGGAAAAATTGCAAATTTTGAAATGTATAACTTTTACGGTTTTTGATAATATTTTTTTAAAAACCCACCAAATTTATTAATATAATAAATGACTCACAAAATATTTTGTGTTGAACATATCCAATTTCCTGTATCCGCTTCAAAAATAATAAAACTCTATTTCCTGGAAAAATCCGAACCAGTGTCTATTCGATTTTTTTTTCTCAATATTATTCTACTTATTATAACACTAGCAATCATTATTTTATTTCTTGTGGGTTTTTCCACCAACGCTAGTTGCTTGCTTTCACTGCAGTTTGAGTGACAGCAAGTCGTCTCATTAGTAGCATTTGGATTATTCGCACTATTGTCCTCATCTTTATTGTTACCTGTACAACGCTTCGGCCGATGTGCCCTCCGGCCTGTTGTAATATTTTGAAATATAATGTGTGCTACTATACACCACTTAAATTTATAGACTAGGCGAGGTCCCATGATTTAAATTTCAGACAATCAACAGCCCTAATGCGTGGCTGGTTGACTACTTAATTACTGATACTGAGAGACGTCCATTTGCAATTATTGACGAAGGACTTGCAATACTGAGGAGCATCAAGGAACAACTAAAGGATTCTTTACCAAGGATTTCTGCTGGACAAGTGCTGTTGCTTGAAGCCTAAAGGATAACACATAAAATCGTAACTTGTCGAACTCAGGACCCTTCTCGAACTTGGGAACCTTCTTTTCGGACTTAGGAACTTTATTGTCGTAATCGGGAGCTATCAAGGCACTTTGAACTCAACGCTTTATTCAATCTACGGGTTTATCCTGTTCTCATTCTGATAACCATAGCTGGGGTACAGGTGTTAAGCTGTGTCAATCATTATTCTATATTACAATCGCCTTTGACCAGGATTGAACCTGCAACCTAGAGATAACTGTCTCTTATAACTGCCTTAACGTTGTACAGATAACAATAATAATGAGGACAATAGTCCGAATAATCGGAATACTACTAACTATTAAGCCTTATCTAAAAAAAATCAGAGAAATAGTCTACTCATGTTCCACGGTTTTTGTTCAGTTTCAGTTTTCCGGCAATATCAATGTATTTTTTTTTTATACAATTTAAAATCTTCCGCTCTCCAGGACTTTTCTGGGTATTTTACTGTTTGCGTGTTTTTCACACCAGTGTTAAGTGATGATCTTTCACTGGAGTTTAAGTGATAGCGAGTCTCTCATGATTCCTGGACCTTTCGGTGTATATCACTCCTTACGAGTGTTTTTTTTTTCAACGGCGTTAATTGAGGACTTTAACTGGAGTTTGAGTCATAGCAAGTCTCTTCAGGTCTCCAGAATTCTGAGTATTTCACACCTTCCGAATTTTCCCCACCTGACTTAATTTCATGGTCTAGTGTCAGCAAGTATACTTAGATCTCAAGGGATTTTTTGAATATTTCAATCCCTGTGAGTTTTTCGCACAAGACTAACGCACTCCTATACACTCAAAGAAGAACAACAACCACAGTGTGAAATATGTCAAGCACCTTTGACTCTTAAAGACTTATTCAGGGAATGCAGGTTATTTTGCTCACACATCAGAAACCGTGATTTTAATGCAAACAATATGAAAGATCTATTTGAAAATATCAACATGGACATGAATGTTTTATATATGACAAGAGATAAAAAAATCTTTTTAAAAGATTTTTTTTATCTCCTGTCATCTATAAAACATTCATCAATATCTTCACCGTTTAATACATCCTGATGAAGGTTTAAAGAAACCGAAACGTTTAAGTGTTGATGAATAAATTCATCTAATTTTTGGAACACTTGTTTTTTTCAAATTTCTTAATATTGTCGGATTTATTTCCATATTTACTTCCATATATATATATATATAATATATATATATATATATATATAAAACTGACAAAATTTTGTCCGAGCTGGTCTCCACCAATTTTTACATTATGGAAGGACGTGTGCTTGGTCGTTAGACTTTTTAGTGAAATAGATCACTAATTAGAACTGAGCCTATTCGAGTAGTGACCACTCCGAGTGGAATTTAACAGGTTTAAATTCAGTGTTTTCCTTCTCCTAGACTGGTTGTCTGACCAAGGTCAAAGAGCCCAGTTTATCCTACTATTTACCCGCAGCTGAAGGGAGACTAGTTGGATTTCTATATTTCTCTAGGGTATTAGCGCTATGTGAACTGTAGCTTCATCGAGGATTGAACTCAGGTCTTTCTTACGACTCTAACCATTACATCACGTGCCTCCAACTTACAAACAAACATACAAACATACAAACATACATACAGACGGACAGGCAGAATTTTTGCTTTTCTAGACATAGGTATATTACAGATACTATATGCTCTAAGGGGAAAAAAGTTTGTTTTTTTTTTCCTTCTGAAAAACTGAAATATTACAGAATGTCGATAACTAGATCGGAATGTTTTAAAAGGTTTCATTTCTAACTTTTATGTGTTTTTTCTTTAGAATTTTTCCCAGACACACTTCGACTCATTCGACAGTCGAAAAACAAGCACACAGAATACTGTGCAAATCAACCGGAAGTGACTATAGATTTAGACATGCGTACAAGGTGTGAATTTCTTTTGTTATCGACGGCTTTTAAATCTGCCTATGTCTATAGAAATTCGATGTATATGTTTGCTTGTTTGCGTAGTTTTCTTGTTTTTTTTATTCTTATTTTCTCTTCTTCGACAAAGGTTATTTATAAGTCGGAGTGTGGAGTTTACGACAGTTGAAAAACGCGTCCCTTCCAAGCATTGCTTTCCATAAAATCACCGAAGCAAAAGGAATTGAAGAATACAGCTAGTTAGCTAGAAAGTAAGAATAGTTGTGTCGGAGCCAAATACTTATTCTTTAAAGAGACAGTCTGCTTGGTAGTTTTTATTTTTATTTTTCTGGTTTGGATATTTTCTAAACTTGTAAGACTTCTAGTTCAAAGAAAATACAAACTAAAAGGAATAATACTTTTTATAAATGCCAAGGCATTACAGAAAATAACTAAATAAACCGCAGCTCCTCCATTCACCTGAATAACGAAGGCCACACGGCGTGGCATTTCACATATGGAATATGTTTTTTTGTGTGGTGAAGCGTTGCGGACTCTATTTAAAAGGAGTGATAACGTCTTAAAAGTAATCGTAATATGCTTATTTTCTTGTTATCTTGGCTGAGATCTGATTGTTGAATCTCATGTTTGGCTTGTTGACATTCTCGCTGTTTGAGTCTCGAATAACTTGGTTTCGTTTGAGAATATATTGTATTGTGCCGTTCATAGTTTGTAATAATAGCACAAAATATTTTGTTTTGTTTTTGTTTTGATTAATTTTATCCCCATGACAAAATGCCTTGGGAAACAGACATGCATCTTGTGTCTGTTCCCTTACACAGCTTCGTTCAAACGGATCATTCCTCCCTCTCTCTTTCTTTTACTATGTCGGCATCAGCCAGAGAGCGAGTGAGTCTATCCCCTTTTCACTAGCAATAGATCAAGGAGATTGTTTTTGCATGCATCTATTAATCATTAATAAAATAATTACTTTGAATATTTTCCACATCAATTTTCCACAAAATCGTAGGTATTTATTTATTTGTAAACCTTTTAGTTAACTTCTTGTTACTGAAAAAAATGGCGTGAGTATGGTGGTATTGGGTTTTGTGACGTAAACAGTGACGTAGTTTTCATTACCGACAGATGGTGAATCTCCATTATTAATACTAGTACAAAATAAAAAAAACGCTTCCAGGCGATGTAAAAATAGATTTTAGAAACATATTGCCTGAGGGGTGGGAGTAAAAGATTCAATGTCAGCGAGTTTGTACCCTAAGTAAGTAAAATCATCAAATTCATTAAAGGATTAGAAAATAAAACAATTTGAAATGTAAACTTTAAATATGTATTAAAATAAAACAAACTATATATAGATATGTAATACCAGTCATGTATTTATTAAAATTTGTTTTAAAAAACAATGAGGACTGTCTAATGTTGCATGTTCAAATTTTGAGTGTATTATTTGGGTACTGTGACGTAAGCATTATATATATATATATATATATATATATATATATATTAATAATGGAGATTCGCTTCCGGTTTTTGTCTGTAACAAAAATTACGTCACTGCTTACGTCACATTACCCAAATAAATACATGTGTGTATGTGTATGTATGTGTGTATGTGTATGTATGTGTGTATATAACCAAAGCTAAATCAATAAATAATTTTAATCTATTTTACTTATTAAACCACTCTCACGCCTCATAACCAATGCTTTATTAAACAACCATAATAAAATAAATACCCACAAATTGATTCACATCTTTCATTTTAATATCCACAAAAAAAAAATTTCCGGTGAGATTTAAAAAGAGTAAACAAGCGTCCCTCTGTAACGTAAAATCTTATTCAATGAACATACGTGTGATCAGCTGCAATTAATCGGTAACACGATTAATTCAGTGGATTTAACCCTGATGATTCTAGCGATGAAACTCGAGTAGGTTTCTATTGTATCCATTTCTTCAATAAATTTGCTCTACTTTGTATTGAGCACTTTGTATTTGTTTTATCACCGACTTAACCCCTGGATCCTGTGTACCTCCAACGATCGTGCTCATATTCACCGGTAAGCCACCCTTTATATATACTAGCAAATATATGCACCCTCCGGGTGCAAGTATTTAAGTTTTAATGTAATAAAATATTGTATTAAATTAGAAAGGCTAATGAAACTAAATAAGAATACAGATAAAAAGATTTGAAACAGAGGGAGTATAATAAAAGATTTGAAACAGAGAGAGTACAATAAAAAATGGAACAACTGAAACTTACTCTTCCATCACTCTCGTCTTTCA
>CM042162.1:88910424-88940424 GCA_023376005.1 Doryteuthis pealeii
TTCATATATATCCATTTAATTTTATTTTTACCTAACAATTCGTTTTATTTAAATCCAATTTGACTTAGTAATTCTGCTGAAATTTCCCACAGGGAATTCATTTTCGTACGTTGACGAAATATATATGCAAATTTATGCTTATAGATTTACATATAAATATTTCCTTACTTACATATGTATATATATATGTCTGTGTATATATATATATATGTGGTGTGTGTGTGTGTGTGTTTGTGTGTGTGTGTGTGTGTGTGTGCATATATGTGTGTGTTTGTGTGTGTTTTCAAAATGTATATGAGGAGGAAGTAGAATTTACAATGGCAGTAATGAACAATGAATGAAACGTTAATTCTCTTCGAAGTAGTCCCCTCTGACCTACCCCATACATATTCCAGTGAGTACCCAATGAGTTGGTCAAAGCAGAAAGCAAAATACACAACAAAGAATATACATCTATCTATATCATGGTATGTTGTGTCTATATATCTATCTATCTACCACGGTATGTTTTATCTACCCATCTATCTATCTATTACGGTATGTTCTATCTATCTATCTATCTATCTATCTATCTATCTATCACGGTATGGTGTATCTATCTATCTATCTATCTATCTATTACGGTATGTTGTATCTACCCATCTATCCATTGCAGTGTGTTTTATCTATCTATCTATCTATCTATCTATCTATCTATGTTTTATCTACCCATCTATCTATCTATCGCAGTATGTCTTATCTATCTATCTATCTATCTATCTATCTATCAGGGTATGTTTTATCTACCCATCTATCAATCTATTGCAGTATGTTTTATCTATCTATCTATCTATCTATCTATCTATCTGTGTGTCTGTCTGTCACCGTATTTCTATTAACTATCTCGCTATCAACCACACTATTTTTCTTCACTATCAATCTATACATTTATCGTTCTGTTTCTTTATATATATATATATATATATATATATATATATATATATATATATATTATCACAATGATGATGATGATTCATTATTTATCTATCTATCTGTCTACCTCGCCAGCTAGCGAGCTAGAGAGACAGATATATATATATATATATATATATATATATATATATATATATATATATATATATATACATTATTATTATTATTATTATTATTATTATTATTATTATTATTATTATTATTATTATTATTATTATTATTATTTACTCCTTTTGAGTTTTCACATCAGTGTTAGTTGATGGTCTTTCACTGGAGTCTGAGTGACAGCAAGTTTCCTCAGGTCTCCAGGACTCTTCTGAGTACTCTGGCAGATTGCAGCAGTGCAGTGGTCTGAATGGTTTCAATCCTTCCTCTGATATCCAGACTTTCCAAACCCTTTTCTAATCCTTTTGGGACCGTTCCAAGTGCACCAACTACAATTGGTATCACTTTGACTTTCATATTCCATAACTTTTTTCAGTTCTCTGGCAAGGTCAGATATTTGTCCATTTTTTTCATTTTCCTTTAGCTTTACCCTGTGATCTGCTGGAACTGAAAATCCACCAGTTGACAAGTTCTTTCTTTTTGTTTATCAACACTAGGTCTGGTCTTCTTGCTGGGATAAGGTGATCCGTTTTTATTTCAAAGTCCCAGAGAATTTTATGTGTTTCGTTCTCAAGAACAGATTCTGGTTTATGCATATACCATTTTGTTGTATGGTCAAAATTTAATGTTTTGCATAATTCCCAGTGGATCACCTTCCCACCCAGTCGTGTCTAGTTTTTGTATTCTCGTTGTGCTAGTTTGCTACATTCGCAGAGTATATGGTTTACAGTCTCATCTCTATTACCGCAAAGTCTACATTTACTATTTTGTTGGGTCTTTTTTTTTTTTATTATTATTATTATTATTATTATTATTATTATTATTATAGAGTTTTTCATACCAGCGTTTGCTATGGTCTTTCACTGGAGTCTGAGCGACAAGTCTCCACATACCTCCAGGACTCTTCTGGTATTCTAGTCGATTGCAGCAATGCTGTTGTCTGGATGGTCTCAATTTTTCCTCATTCCCATTTCCCAGATTGCACCCACTACAATTGGTATCACTTTCATCCTGATATTCCACACCTCTTTTAATTATCTGGTAAGGTCCGGTTATTTGTCTATCTTTTCGTTTTCCTTTATCTTCACCCTGTAGTCTTCTGGAACTACAATGTCTACCAGTTGACAAGTCTTTTTTTTATCAATAATAGGTCTAGTTTCTTGGCTGGGATACGGTGTTCCGTCTTTATCTCGAAATCCCAGTGAATTTTATTTTTTGTTGTATAGTTAAAATATAGTTTTTTGCATAATTCCCAGTGGATTACCTCCCCAACCCAACTTTGCATTCCCGTTTATTATCATTATTATTATTATAGATGAAAAACATTAAAGTTTAAGACTTGATTGTTTATTAACCCTTTCATGTTCGTTGGCGCGATATCGCAAATGACTATTGAATTTAGACAATTATTCTACAGCCTTCAACCCCATTTCCGAACATGTAAAGTCTATAATACCAAGTTATTACTTATTAAACCCGGTTTTGTTAAAACCTACATGCAAATTACTCCCACCATTTACTATGTAAACATTCATTTCTTAATGATATATAACACACATTGCAAGATTTTAAACACATTAATGATATGGGCTGTTTTGAGGCAAATCTATCTCAGCTGGGCCTTAATACAGACATCGTTAATAAACAAGATGCTAATTAAGATTAAATAATGATTATTTAATAACCATTGAGAATATAACATAAATAACTTAGAGAATTGTGACGTTGCTAGTGACGTAGTTTCGGTTACAGACAGACCGACACACAATCTCCATTGCTATAATAAGAGGATCATTAGGAATACATTAAGTTTGATGAATTTTCAAAATGCGTTACGTTTTTTCTCCCAGCACTTTACGCGTACTCATACATTATATAATTGAAAATTATTGAAAAATATTATTAGAAAATTAAATACTACTAAATATAAATGTGTAATTAAATGTCATAGAAAAATTATTGAAATATATTAAAAAATAACTGAACTAAGAGAACTGTGACGTTGGTGATGACGTAGTTTCGGTTACAGACAGACAGACACGGAATCTATATTATAATAAGATGATCATTTGAAATGAAATTAAGATTAAGGAATTATAAAAATACATTAAATTTTTTCTGTAAGCACTTAACCATACATTACATAATTGAAACAACAACAAAATTCTCATTAAGATTACAGAGAAGTTTTCTTTACCGAATCGAAACTTTTGGGAAAAAAATACAAAATGACACTAAAGAAACAAAAAATAGTTAAAAATTATTTATCAATTTCGAATTTAAAATAATAATAACCAAGCCTCCTGTTACTGAATACAATGTTTAAAAAATAATTCAATCCGTCTACTAATTTCACAGGCTTGCCATTTCATGTGGAGATGGCTTTATTTTGTTTAAAACACATGGACTCTGTTTTATCTACAAGTCCCCCACCCCCACCCCCGCCATTGGTGTAGTGGCTAACGTACTGAACTGCAAGATCGTAAAAAGCGAGTTCAAACTCCACTCATGTCTCTCCGCCCGGTGATGAGGGCATAAAGATAAAATAAATACTTGATCAAGTAAAAAAAAGTGACCTGTTTATTTAATTAAACACAAGCAAAGCGCAACAGAAGCCCTTAGAAGAACTCAACTCCCTTAGTTAAGAAGAAGAAGCAGCTAGAAGAATTCAACTAGACAGGAACATGGCAACTGCAAGAGTAAAGATGCTAACAAGGGATAAAGTAAGGCCAACTCCTAACCAAGAAAATCACTAATCTGTCTGTCTGTCTGTCTGTCTGTCTCTGGCTGGCTGTCTGTCTGTCGTCTGTCTGTCTCTCTCTCTCTCTCTCTCTCTCTCTCTCTCTCTCTCATATATCTCCCTATCACTGGAGAACTCTCTTATCTGGGGACTCTTACTAATTATATACGTATATATACGTATATATAATTATATACGTATATATATGTAGGCGCGTGGGCTAGTGGTTAGAGTCGTGGAAAATGGACTCGTCGGTGTGAGTTCAATTTCTAGACGAAGCTGTTGGCATTTCACACAGTGCAAATACCCTTGGGAAAGATATGAATCCATATATTCTCCTTCCAGCTATGGGCTAAATAGTAGGGCAGACTGGGCTCTTTAACCTTGGGTAGGTAACCAGTCTAGGAGAGGGATTACTCTGAATTCAAAATTCCTGAGGTCAGTCGTTGATTGAGTTAGTGGCAACCCTTGATGCACCAATTCTTTCCTACCGACTGTGCCAAAAAGTGTGGAATGGTCCTACGCAAGCCTTCACCACTATAAACTATTCACTGTGTTGGTTGTTCACTGGATGAACACTCATGCGTCGAAAATCGACGAGCGAGTACATTATATATATACATACATATATAGTGCTTAATTGGAGTCGTATTCCCCAAAAATTATCGGCAAAAAGCCATTCCAAAACAAACCGTGTTTACAACTTATCATACATATATAGGTAATTATATACGTATTATATGTAAATGTGGGTATACAATAGTACCCTATTGGGTCCCGTGACCAGCGTATTGCCACACTGCAAAATAAGACATAGCGTGATTTTTTATGATAACTTTAACTTAAGCCCTCCCCTTAAAATAAGTCCTAGTTGAGAGCAGCATACAGACAAAAGAAATACGTATTATTCGCAATCATATCATGCGGTGGAAACACTAGACATACTCCCAAAATAAGCCTCTCTCTCTCTCTCTCTCTCTCTCTCTCTCTCTCTCTCTCTCTCTCTCATATGTCTCTCTATAACTGAAGAACTCTCTTATTTGAGAACTCTCACTCTCTCACACGCCAATTGTCTACCTGATGTCAATGTAGGTATGTAATAGTACCACACGTGCTATAACTTACACATTTGTTTGGTAAGTTAGTTGGTTAGATTTTACGGCATGTCAACACTTGTTTGGGCCAAATACGTTTTTTTTTTTAATTCATTCTTGATGGATATCAGTTTTTTTTAAAACTCAATTCTTTAACACATTTTTGAAAGTCATTTTGTATCTATTTAACTAATAGATGGGACCCGAAACGTTATACGTGAATGTGAAGGGAGCGCGTGGTGTAATGGTTAAAGTCATGGGAAATGGACTCGTCGCCCCGAGTTCAAATCCTGGACGTGCTAATTGCATTTCACTTAGCGCTAATACCCTTGGGAAAGTATGAATCCTACTCTCCCTCCAGCTATGGATAAATAGTAGGGCATACTGGGCTCTTTAACCTTGGTTAGGCAACCGGTTTAGGAGAACGAAAACTCTGAATTCAAACCTGTTAAAACTCCGCTTAAGAAATTGACCTTGTGTCCCATCCTGCTTGTGCGGAGGGGTTGGTAAATATATATACGAGAGTGTGTCAAAAAGTAATACCATTTTGTTTAGAACATGTATAATTACAAACATAGGAACATGGCTCATAAATCAAAATGAAGCTGGTTCTCTGTCGATCACATCCCTACTTCTACATATAGTCACTGTTTCTCTCAATAGTAATTTTCCACCTTCGAATGAGAGCATGGATCCCTGCCCGTAAAATTCTGTTGACTGTTCTTTTAGCCACTTCTTCACTACAGATTTTCACTTCCTCGTCACTGAAATTATGTGTGCCTCTCAAACCCTCTTTTATGAGGCCGAAGAGAAGTCTGAAGGCGCTAAATCTGATGAGTAAGGAGGATATGGTAATGTTGTCCACCCGAATGAGGCGATTTTCTCACTTGTCCTAATGCTTGTGTGTGGTTGAGCATTGTCATGCAGAAGGAGGAGATTGTCAATTGGCAAGTTAGGTCTTACTCGTCGGATTCTTGCTCTGAACCTACTTATGAGTCTAAAAACATGAAAAGTAAGAAAATAAACTTTACATGAAATAAAGAAATTCTTATTTAGTTTCATTAGCCTTTCTAATCTAATATCATATTTTATTAGATTAAAATTTAAATACTTGAAAGCGCACAGATATATGTTACACATAGTCTACTTCGGGAACTTAAGTTTACAAGTCCTAAGTGAACCATAACGTCGCTGGAGCAAGCAAGCACAATTGTTGTTCTAAAGGCGGTGGCAAAGTTGATCACAATGCAGTAACCATATTAGCGTCATCGATTCCGCACGCTCACTCCCTCTCTATATATTTCACTTATGCTCTTTCTTTCTTTCTTTCTTTCTTTCTTTCATTCTTTGTTTCTTTCTTTCTATGTTGCATGTCATTTTTTTCTATGTAGCATGTCATTTTTTTCTTTGTAGCATGTCATTTTTTTCTATGTTGCATGTCATTTTTTTTCTATGTTGTATGTCATTTTTTCTATGTAGCATGTCATTTTTTTCTATGTTGCATGTCATTTTTTTTCTATGTTGTATGTCATTTTTTTTTCTTTGTAGCATGTCATTTTATTTCTATGTTGCATGTCATTTTTCTATGTTGTATGTCATTTTTTTTCTATGTAGCATGTCATTTTATTTCTATGTTGATGTCATTTTTTTCTATGTTGTATGTCATTTTTTTTTATGTAGCATGTCATTTTTTTCTATGTTGCATGTCATTTTTTTCTATGTTGTATGTCATTTTTTTCTTTGTAGCATGTCATTTTTTTCTTGTAGCATGTCATTTTTTTTCTATGTAGCATGTTCATTTTTTTTCTATGTTGTATGTCATTTTTTTTCTATGTAGCATGTCATTTTTTTCTATGTTGTATGTCATTTTTTTTCTATGTAGCATGTCATTTTTTTTTCATGTTTTTTTCTTTGTAGCATGTCATTTTTTTCTTTGTAGCATGTCATTTTTTTCTTTGTAGCATGTCATTTTTTTCTATGTAGCATGTCATTTTTTTTCTATGTGTATGTCATTTTTTTCTTTGTAGCATGTCATTTTATTTCTATGTTGCATGTCATGTCATTTTTTTCTTTGTAGCATGTCATTTTTTCTATGTTGCATGGCATTTTTTTTTCTATGTTGCATGGCATTTTTTTTTTCTATGTAGCATGTCATTTTTTCTCTATGTAGCATGTCATTTTATTTCTATGTAGCATGTCCTTTTTTTTTCTTTGTAGCATGTCTTTTTTTTCTATGCTGCATGTCATTATTTTTTCTATGTAGCATGTCATTTTTTGCTCACCCTTGTAATAATAAAATGATCATACTGTGGTATACCAACAGGTCCCCTTAGTTAGAATTATTCTTCCTTTGACTTTGTTTTATATGAAGTAAAATAATTATTTAGTAATAAACTTTTAATTATTTCGCGGGTTTTTTTAATCGCCTGGATTAGCTGGAAAATTTCAGAAGAAAATGCACGAGGAGAAATTTTACAACCCATTTGTTAATAGACTTTTAGCATGTTGTCCACTAATTCAACATAATTTTCAACTTTATGGTTCTTGGGGAAGTTCCGCACAACCAATAAAAATGCCTCCCATAAAAATAGCAAGAATTTATTGTATTTTAGATTAGTGTACCTAGGTAGTAATATCTCATTCACAGAAAGCGATGTTAATGCATGTATAGGAAAGGCATGCCCGTGTGATGGACAGATTATATCATATGGAAAGGCCGATCTCACTAACAAGTTAAAGCGACAATTCTTCAAAGCAGTAGTTGTGTCAGTGCTACTATATGCCTACACCAATTGGACCCTAACGAAGCGCATAGAAAATAAACAGATGACAGTTGCACAAGAATGTTACACGCGATCTTAAACGAATCGTGGAAACAACATACTACAAGAAAGCAACTGTAGGGCCACCGGCCACCTATCACACAAACCATTCGAGTGAGACGAACAAGAAATGCTGGACACAACTGGAGAAGCTGAGAAGAAGTCATAAGAGACGTTCTTCTGTAGAAATTATTACATGGGCACACCACGGCGGGCCGCCCAGCAAAGATGTACATTGATCAGCTCTGTACGGATACTGGATGCTGGGGGGAGGACCTACCGAGAGCAATGAGTGGTTGGGACGGTTAGCGAGAGATTGTTATGGATATCAGGGCTTCTGATTTTAGAATGGTTTCGATTCTGCCTCTGATGACCAGTTGATGAATGTGGGGTACCGTTTTATTGCAATTACTCCCAGGTCAACCTGTAACATAATAGAGGAGGAGAACCATAAATGTAACAGTGGCGTGTAAATTAATACGGAAAAGTGTTTTAGAATGGAAAAAGTTTAAGGATGAATCATCATAAGACCATATGGGATTTTCTTATTGGACGAGAACTGAGACGTGGCGAAGTAGGAGAGAGGAAGAGTGAGAGGTGCGAATGTTTAGTGTGTCTGGTAGGATGCGTTGAGACTGAGACACAGGCTCTTGCTCTTGGCATTTTGACTTGAGGGGAAAATAAAAAATCTCATGAGAAAAAGAAGTTATCTTGTTTTATTACTAAAAATGTATAAATGACACAAGGCAAGATGTCTTCCAGCACCGCAAGTTGTTTTCCGGACTCCAAACCCAAAGGAATTGTCATCCAGCAGCAGCAGCAGCTTCGGCCCAGAAACCGGATTCGAACTCGCCACGTAGCACAGAACATGAGATTAGTATACAACTAATTATTTTGATATATGTGTATTTGGGCAGCATTCTTTCATTTATACATGTAGAATTAAACAAAAGACACATCTCCTGTTTAACAATTTTATTTTTGATCTTTTCAAGTTTTCTGGCCAACTTTTTAATATTTGGGTGGAATTCGACCAAGTCCACCAAAGTTCAAGTCCCGAGTACTTTCGGCACTTTAAAGTGCCATCATTCAGGGGTGATGTGTTCCAATTTTTTTTTTATTACATGAATCTGGAGGCTGGAAGGAGAAGAATTGGTAAGAAAGGTGTTATAGGCATTTTAAAATGTGTGTACTGCATTGGAAATTAATTTTGTTTAACGATGGTTTGTATTGTTTTATGTATAGAGCTTCTAGTATTTAGAGTTTTTGTTAATTTTTTTTCTTTGTGCAGAATGTGTGTATTTTCCGTTAGAATATTTCGGTAATTATTTCTATATCAACACATCATATCTCCATTCGGTAATGAGAGCCTAATAATACAAACCCTGACCCGGAGTGGTAATAATTGTTAAGGTCCAATCTATGGCTTAAATAGATCAAATAATGAGTATTAAAAATGTGTTTAAAAAAACGGAGTTCGAAAACAAAGAAAAATTGATTACCCAACAAGAATGAATAAAACAAAATGTCTTCGGCATAAAATAACACAACAAGGTTGACATGCCGTAAAATACAACCAACCAACCAACATATAAATTACGGTTACTTTAAAAGCACCGGTTGCTGATAAGATTACCAAAGTTAAGCAGCAATGAGAATGTTCAATACTTAATTGGGTGACCACTTGCGCAATCGCGAGTATTGTAAGCTACCTGAGTCCTTTGTTTATCAAAATGACTTGATTCAGCATTAAATGACATAAAAAAAATGAATATACAAAAATTTAAATAAACAAATCTATGTATTTAAGTCTGTTCCTATCTATATATCTATATACTATAGTGTGAGATGGTCACTGTTTCAGCTTTTGCTGGAATGGCGTACCAAAGGCAGTATTATTGGTAGAGTGCTCAATATAAAATAGAGCTGTTATATAATATAATATAATAAATATATAAATGTTTTACATATCTATTTATTAGGTGACAAAGGCATTTGAAACATCTTCACCTGATGATTGCATCGCATGAAACCAATATGGTCGTGAATGTTCCTTTGTCACCAAATAAATAGATATGTAAAACCTTTATATATTTATTTTATTATATATATTATATATATATATATTTATCAACCCCTCAGCACAAGCCGGATGTGACACAAGGTTATTTTCTTAAATAAGTTTAACAGGTTTGAATTCAGAGTTTTCCTTCTCCTAAACAGGTTACCTAGCCATGGTTAAAGAGTCCAGTCTGCCCTACTGTTTGCCAATAGCTGGAGGGAGAATTGGATTCATAGCTTTCCCAAGCGTATTAGCGACATGTGAAATGCAAACAGCATCGTCCAGGAATTGAACTCGGGTCGACAAGTCCATTTCCTACGACTCTAACCATTAGACCACCCGCTTCCATCTATATATCTATATATCCAAGTATGTTGATACCTATCTATCTATTATGGTATAGTTCACGCTCAAAGAACCAGTTCCCACTAAGATCACCTAAGTTAAGCTGCGATGAGCCTGTTCAATACTTAGATTGGGGGACCATTTAAGCAACAGCAGGTACTGTAAGTAAAGTAAATTCGACGGAGTGGCCTAAACTCGGTATCAGCCATACAGCGAGGCAGTCTATTCCCTTTTCACTAGCGCTGTTTCACCACTTATCAACAGCGTGCAGTGTAAGTCCTTTGTTTATGAAAATAACATGATTCAGTATTATTTGGATTATTCGGACTATTGTCCTCATCTTCATTGTTATCTGTACCCCGTTTCGGCCGATATGCCCTCCGCCCTTCTTCATGTATTTTTAGTCGGACTCGTGAACTTTCTCGAACTCAGGATCTTCTTTTCGAACTCGGGAATCTTCTTGTCGTAATCGGGAGCCATCACGGAACTGGATAAAGGAGTTATATTAAAACAGTTCTAAGTGAGAGTTTTCTCTAAACTGCAAGTTCAATCCTGGTCAGGGGAGCAGTAACATAGAATAATAATTAACACAGCTTAACAACTGTACCCCAGCTATGGTTAGCGGAATGAGAACAGGATACCCCCGTAGACTGAATAGGGTTATGTTCAAAGTTCCGTGATGGCTCTTGATTACGACAAGAAGGTTCCCGAGTTCGAATTGAAGGTTCCGAGGCCGTGATGGTTCCCGAGTCCGAGAAGGTTCCCGAGTCCGACAAGAAATACCTAAGAAGGCAGGAGGGCACATCGGCCGAAACGCTGTACAGATAACAATGAAGAGGAGGACAATAGTCCGAATAATAAAAATAATACTAACTATCAAGCCTCATCTCAAAAATTCAGAGAAACTTGATTCAGCATTAAATGACCTGAAAAAGGGTCGATATGCCGTAAAACAAAACAACTTACAAGGTGGGAATGGATGTTGAAAGTATTTTATTTTTGTTGCATCATTTTTAGATACACACATTCCCCCGCCCCCGCCTATTTAAAACCACAACAAATTTAATGATCTATTCAGTTTGTCTGGTTTTCTTTCCAAAAGCACAAATAAATTGATCCATTTTATGAATTAATAAGACTGTTTGCCTTACGTCAAGCGACAAAAGAACGGATAGAATTTCAGGAACTATTCTCTCCACCACCACCCACCACCACCACCACCACCACCCTCTCTCTCTCTCTCTCTCTCTCTCTCTCTATCTATCTATCTATCTCTTTGTTTCTTTGTGTTTATTTTCAAATCTGTATTGACGACACCCGAGACCTTCTCTATCTTTCTCTTTCTTTCTTTCTTTCTCTCTCTCTCTTCTCTCTCTCTCTCTCTCTCTCTCTCTCTCTCTCTCTCTCTCCTTTCCTTTCTAATATTACTGTCTCTCTCTCTCTTCATTTTTCCCGTATAGACTCACACTTAGCGTTTTCACTCTCCTCCTCCCTATCCTCTCTCTCTCCCTTTCTCTCTCTCTCTCTCTCTCTCTCTCTCTCTCTCTCTCTCTCTCTCTCTCTCTCTCTTTCCTTTTTTAATATCACTGTCTCTCTCTTCATTTTCAAACCGTATAGACGACACACTAGGCGTTTTCCCTCCCTCCATGCCCCCTCCCTATCTCTCTCTCTCTCTCTCGTTCACTCTCACTCTCTCTCTCTTCTCTCTCTCCTCTCTCTCCGCTCACTCTTTCTCTCTCCCTCTCTCTCTCTCTCTCCGCTCACTCACTCTCTCTCTTTCTATGTCTCTCTCTCTCTCTCACTCACTCACTCTCTCTCTCTCTCTCTTTCTCACTCTCTCTCTCTCTCCTTCTCCCTCTCCCCCCCCTCTCTCTATTTCTGGATTACTTCTTTTCTTCTATCTTTGTCTCTGTCTATTTATTCTCATATCCTGATAGACTACACATGGGGGCTTTTTTTTCTTCTCTATAGCAAGAGCATCTGTTTGTTGTTTTTTTGTTGTTATTTCCTTTTTTGTTTTTAAGGTTTCCTTAAGTAGTGGTTTTGCTTCGTACAACCGAGTTTGATTTCCCTGAAGCCAAATCAGGAGAACACATTCAATTGTTCATCTTGTTCAGAAAATTCAGAAAAAAAAGATTTTTTTTAAAAAGCTGCCGGGGGTTTTATGAAACTCAGGAAATATAGATAGAAGTCTTAATTCTATCTTTTTTTTTTAATCTATTTGTTTATTTTTTCTGCGGGCAAGGAAATATTTCTTGTTCAGCGATAATTCGAAAACATTTCTCTCAATCTTTGTCATCGTTTTCAATAATAATATACTACTTATTTTTACGTAGGTTGTTGGTTGGTTGGCTGGTTGGTTGGTTGGTTGGTTGGTGGGTGGGTTGGTTGGCTGGAGGGTTGGTTGGATTTTATGGCATGTGAACTGTTGTTGGGTTATTTTAGGCCGAAGACGTTTTTTGTTTTAATCATTTTTGTTTGTTTATTTACCCCCCCCTCATATTTCGGTTAACGCTTTGTGAATGGTTATCTCGTAGGAAATGGATTTATAACCTGGGAAAGTATATATATATATATATATATATATATATATGTGTGTGTGTGTGTGTGTGTGTGTGTGTGTGTGTGTGTGTTTCACACATGATCAATTACTTGAGCGGAGCTTTAAAGGTTTTCCGTACCAGAGTAGTTAAAGACCTCAGTCCGCCTTATTATTTACCCATAGCCGGATGGAAAATAGAAGGATTCATACCTTTCCCAGGAGTACGAGTCCAGAATTTGAACTTTGGTAGCCAAATCTAATCCCTACGACATAACGATTACACAACGAGTTTCCACCATCTATGTTGAAAAATTCCTGGTCGATCTGAGACTTCTGGTTGGCTGGTTGGTTGATTGGATTCCCGGTTAGTTTTTTTGCTGGATATGTTTTTCTTTTATTATTTTTTGTTCAGTATTCAAAAAATCTTTTTTATCGATTTAACCCATAGCTGGTACCCAAATAGGTGCTAACACTCCGAGTCGAAGTTGACCTGGAAGTAATGGCAATGAAGGGGTACTCCACACTTCCTAAAAACTTCACAACTGAAACCTCACCAGTAGAGGTTCTGGTGCACTTTGAAATTTCTGACCTTCAGTGACCTCGTGTCAATCCAATCAAATAGGTCTGATACACAACCAGTATTAGATCTGACCTCAGAAGAACAGAAAATAACCTTTTTGGTCTATTTTGTAACTTCCAGTATCCATTCATGTGTCTATGCAAAATAATTCCAGTTTTATTTAAATTATTTTACATGCCTGACAAATCTTATTATAATGGAGATTCAGAGTCTATCTGTCTGTGACCGAAATTACCTTAATGCTTACGTCACAATACCTCAGAAATTGCGTAAGTTTATCAATGAGTATTTGATTTATAGTCATAGGCAAAATAATGAGTTCATAGAATAAATCTTATTTATTAAAGATGTCTCTATGAAAATTCAAGTTAGATTTGTCTCAAAACAATCCATCTTATACGTTGCAGCCCACGGCCTTGAAGGATTGAATGACAAGGATTGACCTCAGTCCTGATCCTTCCGGTGGATACCGTGAGAATCGGTGGAGAAGACCCTCTTCCGGTTTAGATTAGAAAGAGTTTTAGTCAGATCGGCCAAAACCACGACGGTGGTAAGTAATGCTATGCACGCTCCGACTCAATCTGCGCAGGTTGTCTGGTGGGGATTTCAGAATAAAATATGATCTAAGTTAAATCGAAGTCTTGTGTTATTATCTAAAAACTACCAATGACTCAGGGCTTCTGATAAAGAGAAATCCCCAATGGAAGACCAGACACGAAGTCCCCAAGACGAAGTTCAGACGCCAGAAGAGACGCTAGAAGAATAGAAGTAAGAATATAAGGAAAGAGAGTATACAACATAATTACTTAGGATAAATGATCTCTAATATTATTGTTTTATTCTCCAACGTATTAAGATCAATCCTATGAATGGTTTTATATAGAACCAATTAAATATAATTAAAATAAACGCATTCTTTTTATATGCGTTCTTATTTGGACCGGTTTAGCTCAGTCGGTAGAGCGTTCGGCTACAAACCATAAGGTTCCTAGTTCGATACCAGTCCTCGTCAACTCAGCGTATAAGTAGCACATACATCTGTGCGGTAAAGTGAGGAACTGGTGGTAGGTGTGGCACTCCACCTCAGACGCTAAAACAATCTCCTTGGTCTAGCGCTAGTGAAAAGGAGATAGACTCCCTCGCTGTCTAGCTGATACTGACAATAGGCCACCCGACGACTTTACTTACTTACTTACTTATTTAATTACATTTAAAATTAAATACATAATCTCAATATGAGATCAGGCAAAGAATTGAGTCGATGGAAAAGGAGCAAATGAAAGTTAATACGGAATATGAAAGGTGTAGGTGGAGATGAAATTTCAAAAGATAAAGAAAAGAAAAAGATTTCAATAAGCATTTCATGTGGTTGTGTGAACATTGATTATTCAATCTGAAAATTGTAAAATAATAAATAGGAATATCAGTTGTCAGGATTTAAAACAAGTGTTACTTACAGAATAGAGCTAGAATATATATATATATATATATATATATATATATATATATATATATATATATAGGTATATGTAAAAACAAAAGTTTTTTTGTGATGAAACAAAGAAAATACAGTGCTCAATCACAAATTGTAAGAGCTAATATTTATTTATTTTACAAAGTTTTCACAGATCAATGTTCATTATAAACAGCGACCCAGGTTTCATGCTAAGGGGCAATCATCAAGCTGTTGAGTAAGATCCCATGGTGTTTGTTGAACTTCAACAAACACCATGGGATCTTACTCAACAACCTGATGATTGCCCCTTAGCATGAAACCTGGGTCGCTGTTTATAATGAACATTGATCTGTGAAAACTTTGTAAAATAAATAAATATATATATATATATATATATATATATATATATATGTGTGTGTGTGTGTGTGTGTGTGTGTGTGGTGTGTGTGTGTGTGTCTGTGTGTGTGTGTGACAGGTTAACTTCGAAGGAATTTTTCCGTGTTGTATCGTGGCCGAAGCAGTATGGTTTCTGACTAACCTGCTGAAGTCCCGGTTTCGATTTCTGTCGGAGGGAAATCGTTAGAATACATCGCTGATGAGACTTAATAAAGTTGAAACAGTATGTACGATGTTCTACACACCGAATAATTCTTTGCAAAATTCACTTGTCATTATTATCTTCTATAATTATCGAATTTTATGCGATATGCGCATTGTAATTCAAGAAAAAATATAAATATTAATATATACTTTATTCAACAATGCTTCTAAAATAAACAAACATCCAAAAAATCTTATATATATATATATATTATATATATATATATATATATAATCATCCTCAACGTGTTTCGACTTATCAAGGCTCTTCAGTGTGACTAAAACATTTTGTGAGCTATCCACAGCCAGGATATATATATATATGTATATATATGGAAATTTTACAAGAAGTAGGTTTTTCAATATTCAGTAAATAATGTAGGCATACTAATAGAATAAATGTAACGCATATTGTTATTTCTCTCTCTCTCTTCTCTCTCTCTCTCTCTCTCTCTCTCTCTCTCTCTCTCTCTCTCTCTCTCTCCTCCCTCTCTATCTATCTATCTATCTTCTCTCTCGCTATATATATATATATATAAAATAATAAAATTCGAAGGCAATACAATGCGTAAAAAATAAAGACAAAAAGATGTTTATATATAAACATCTTTTTGTCTTTATTTTTTACGCATTGTATTGCCTTCGAATTTTATTATTTTATAACATACTTAACAATGCTTCAAGCAAATTACCAATTACTTTTATATATATATATATATATATATGTGTGTGTGTGTGTGTGTGTGTGTGTGTGTGTGTGTGTGTGTGTGTGTGTGTGTGTGTGTGTGTGTGTGTGTGTACAAAGTGAGTAAAAAATGTAGCGTGATTTTTTTGTACTTTTTGACACATTCAATATTCTGAAAAAATAAAGTTCCATCGATATTTTTTTTTCAAAATTCATAGAGGGTCAAAAGACCAAGTTTTAAGCTGTATTTACCAAGATAGAAATGAAGAATGAATGGAACATTATTATTTTCAGTATACAAGGTGTGTCAAAAAGTACAAAAAATCTGGAAATTTGTTTTGCACACCTCATATATATATATATATATATATATATATATATCTTATTATAATGGAGATTGTGTGTTTTTATGTCTGTAACCGAAACTACATTACTACTCAAGTCACAATTCCCCTAATTATTTACGTCAAATTCTCCATGATTTCATTCTTTTAAACCTTCAGTTTAATAAAAATTGTTTTACATTATTAATACTGTTGACCATATCTACGTGCTAATAACATGCAATTGTATTTATATATACAACAAAATAGCGGTTTACAGTTTGAACGAGAAGGCTAATTTGCATATTGATATTTAAAATTTTATTTTAATAAATATGTGCTTAGTATTATTGATTTCTAATTGTTTGGTTTTATCTTAAGAAATATAAACAAAAATCTCGTGGATAAATCTTAAAAGAAATTTATTTACAAGAAGAAATAACTGTAATATTATCCTTTACTTCCTATTTTAACTAAATAGTTAAATTAGGAAAATTTACCAATGAAAGAGGGGAGTAAGGGAAAATGATGGAATAGTTAGTTTCAAAGTTGTTCTATTTTTCGATTATACCCCCTCTGTTGCAGATCTTTTTATTTGCATTCTTATTCAGTTTCATTCGCCTTTCTAATTTAATATGATATTTTATTATATTAAAACTTAAATACTTGCACCCGGAGGGTGCATATATTTGCTAGTATATATAATATACCAAGTGTGTTGGTAGATCCTTGCGGAGAGAAAAAACCCAGCAGAGAGTTTGATTGTAAAAATATACTACCAAACATCAACCAGGAAGAAAAAAAATTTTGAAAAAAAGAAAGGACCAAGATATTCGTACCAACAAAAAATAATCTATTGGTACAGTATTTGGCCAAAAGAAAAAACAATTTATATGTATATATATGTATATAAGATATATATATATTCATATAACCGCTAGGAGAAGCTAATATATAAAAAGTGCTCGATACCTAAGTAGAGCCAAGTAATAAAGATAATCTAATGAGTCAGACGAACCTACTATTAGTTTCGCATAAAGCTCTTCGGGGCTAAAATCTGACTATATATATATATATATATATATATATATATATATATATATATATATATATTATAATGGTGATTTGGTGTTTGTCTGTCTGTAATCGAAATTACGTCACTGCTTACGGTACAATACAGTTGATGTTAATAATAATACATAGAATAAATCTTATTTAATAGCAATGTCTATGAAAATCTGAGTCAGATTTGGCTCAAAACAGCCCATGTTATTAGTTTGTTTAAAATCCTGCAATGTGTCTTATACATCACAAAGAAATATAGATGTACATAATATATGATGTGAATAATTTTCATAGTAGTTTGAACAAATCCGGATTTAATGGATTATTATTTGGTGTTATTGTCCTTAAATATCATTGTTTTATTCTCCATATTCTATGGATTATTTCGTATAGAAACCAATTAAATCTTATTAAAATAAATTGTACGCTTCGTTAGTCTTTCTAATTTAATATATTTCATTATATCAAAACTTGGCACCATATGACCTTTAGGCACCTCTTTTGCGATCTCATTTCATAAGGACTTTTTTTTTCATTTACACCGTCAACATCCGGTTATTTGTTAACAGATGATTTTTAGAGTTTTTTAATTATAAAACTAACCCTAACCCTTAACCCTAACCCTAACCCTAACCCCTAACAAGCAACCGGATTTTGACGGTGTAAATGAAAAAATGTCCTTATGAAACGAGATCGCAAAAAGGGTGCATAAAGATCATATGGTCCAAAACTTGAATACTAACGCCCGACGGAAGCGTGTATTCTTGCTAGTATATAAAATAAGGTTAACGATTGTTAAATTAATTCGTTCACTTATAAAGGCGCTAGAGGAGTGATTTACCTTCACTGAGTGACCAGTACCTCCAGACTAAAACAAAGGTTAGTGAGACTCCTCTATTAACGACAGGGAGAAACAAGATGGCCGGGTAAGAATTAACTTGGAAAATAATGTTACCGCCAATTTCAAGTGTCACAAAGTTATATTTAACGAGCATCACCCGCTAGGCTATTTCTATGTTAATCGCTTTCTTCCAATTTAACCAAACGTGGTGTCAACTCCAGTTGCCTCGCAGGGAAAAGAAGCGCTTAGTGGACGAGTTATACATTCACACAGGGACTTAGAAGAATAGTTCACACCCTTTTTTTCAAGCCGGCCATACTCTCGGAGATAATTCTTTTGTTCTCCATTGCCTGTGAACTCTATGGATCAAACGACCCAACACAGACCCGCGCGCGTCAAGTCTAAAACGGGAACGAGCTACCGATAAAGTTCTTCTCAGAAGAGGCACACTTCATGTGACTCCAGGCCATAACTGAGATAATTTCCGGATTGCGCATGCGTAATGCCGCTGAAAGTTGAAAGGAGAACTACAAATATGCAAACGCACGTACGCCCTCTGGTGGTCCGGATTAGAAGAAGTATTTCTGAACTGACCCTTGTTCTAGTGTTAGTGTGGTTCGATCCGACAAATAAAAATTTTAAAATTTCTGTTTGAAGTTTTGTATATATATATATATATATATATATATATATATATATATATATATATATATCACAAAGCATCCGAGTGAGACGGATAAGAAATGCTGGAGAAGCAAGGACGAAATCATAAGCGACATTAGTATTATTTGCGTTATTCGGACTATTGTCCCATCTTCATTGTTATTTGTACAATGTTTCGGCCGATATGCCCTCCAACCTTCTTCAGGTATTTCTTGTCGGACTCAGGAACCTTCTTTTCGGACTCGGGAACCTTCTTTTCGAACTCAGGAACTTTCTTGTCGTAATCGGGAGCCATCACGGAACTTTGAACTTAACCCTTTATTTAGTCCACGGGGGTATCCTGTTCTCATTACGCTAACCATAGCTGGGGTAGGAGTTGTGTTAACTATTTTTCTATATTACTGCCTCTACTCAGGATTGAACCCGGAATCCAGAAATAACTGTCACTTAGATCTGTCTTAACCTAACTACCTTATCCACTAGGCCATGTGTCCAATAAATAAAGGGTTAGGTTCAAAGTTCCGTGATGGCTCCCGATTACGACAAGAAAGTTAATATAATACTAATCATCAAGCCTCATCTCAAACATTCAGAGAAATTGCGGTTGTTTCTCCTTCCTTCTGATTCTCTTTTCTGAGGTGGCTTCTTTACTCTCTTTTTCACCCCTTTTTATCCTTTGTTTAACAAGGAGTCGCCAGCCTGCTCAGTTTTCTGCATCAACCTCCCATGCGTTGGTGTTGATATGGCATGTCTTCTCGCCCTTCTTGTAAGATATACAAGTATACTATATACAAACTAGGAAGATATACTATCAATGAATAACATAAGCAGACGCGTCATTTGAAGATTCTATAACAGTACTAGAACTACTGTATGGTCGGATCACTTGATTTTTAAGAAAACGCTTGGAGAAAAAAGCTAGAGGTAACTACAAAAAGGTGCAGCATACTGTTTAGAACAGATCCTGGAAGCAGCACCCCAAAAAACAGCAGCTCTCCGGCCACTTACGACATATCTTTTAAACCATTCAATTAAGACGAATATACTAGATACTGCTGGAGAATTCAGTATTGAACGTTCTTCTGTGGACTATTACACACTACTGAACAATCAATGACATGCAATACTCCAATTTGGCCCTTAATTAGGCTTGACAGACGGTCGGAGAGACCCCCTCTGATAATTCGCCTGGTCATGTCAATCCCTCGCATTTATATGATTGCCCCAACCCTATTGCTCTCATGACAACACCCGCACTATTTATTATGTATATATTTACCAACCCCTCCACACGAGCAGGATGCGACACAAGGCCAATTTCTTAAGCGGGGTTTAACAGGTTTCAATTCAGAGTTTTCCTTCTCCTAGACCGGTTACCTAGCTATGGTTAATGAGTCTGGCCTGTCATGCGATTTACCATAGCTGGAGGGAGAATTGGATTCATACCTTTCCAAATGCCATGTGAAATGAAAACAGCATCGGCTAGGAATTGAACTCGGAACAACAAGTCCATTTCCTACGACTCTAACCATTACACCACACGCCACTTATCTATCATATATGTGCTAGAAAGTGGTGGCTGAGGTGTCATAATGTCCTGCGTATGAGGTTAAACTCTATCTGATGGTGAGGTTCCAGTTCTGGAGCTTTAGGGAATGTGCTGACCCGGAGTATTAATACCTGTTTGAGTCCCATGTATGGGTTAAATGGATGAAAAGAGTTTTTAAAATTGTATAAAAAAATCGAATTTGAAAAAAAAAGATGAATACTCATCAAGAAAGAATAAAACAAAATGTTTTCGGCATAAAATAACCCAATAACAGGTCGTAAAATCCAACCGAGCAAATATCTCCACACAACTCAGAATTTCAGATCTTTTGCGAAGCTTTGTCTAATTTATTCTAAAGACAAAATGGGGCTCTCTATAAAAATATGACCCGTCTTTATTTTCTTCGGTGTGTGGGTGGTGAGGGGTGACGAGTGTTCACAATGAACTTCCGAGTGGTTGATGACGGGAGGTGAGGAGGTTACCTTCTCAGCTGCTGGGGACTGAGTGACATCCTTCATCCGCTAGCTTTATATACAATAAACATGCCCACACATTTTTATCTTTTGATCTGATAACGGACATATATATTTCTTTATCTTTCTCTCCGCCTCCTCGCCGGAAGACTCTGATTCCGTTTTCCTTTTTTCTTTTATCTATTTCTTCATCGTCTCCCTGCTTCTTGACCGGAAGACCTGTCTTCCGTTCTCTCTTTTTTTTTTTAGATATATATTTTTATCTTTCTCTTTGTCGAAATGAACTATTGGTGCAATGTTATCCCTCAGCGGGGAATACAGTCAGAGTATTCTATACCTCGCCGAGAAGGCTGGAAGAAAAAGGGAAAATAACAAAATTGGGATAATTTTGAGTGAGGGAAAAGAAAGGGAAATAAAGGGTGTGTGAAAGACAGTCCAACGGCAAATGGCATAATAGAGATTTAGTGTGATGTTTTTATTATGACATTAATTACCGTCATCTCTTCATTACATTCCTGCATAACGGCACGATATTTAGTTTTTCCTTCCCGGCAAAATAAACATTTACTTTATTTTTCCCTTCCCCTAACACAGCTTCATATATTGAGTGGTTTTGTTTTATACTAAAAGTTTCTACTTTTGCTATATTCAATAAGTAATATATATATATATATATATATATATATATATATTATATATATATATATCTGTGTGTGTGTATATATAATTTCATAAATATACTCTTATTATATTAATGAATTACACACGCACACACACACACACACACACTCATATATATATATATATACACACACATATATATATATATACATATCTGTGTGTGTGTATATATAATTTCATAAATATACTCTTATTATATTAATGAATTACACACACACACACACACTCATATATATATATACATATATATATATATATACATATTCGTATATACATATATTCATAAATTATTGTTTATATGTATATATAAATATACATATCTATTTTATTGTCTTTATAAATTGATATATATATATATATATATATATATATATATATATATATATATATATATATATAGTATTGTTTTCATGAATATATAGTACCCAGACACATATACACACATGTGCATATAATTGTCACACACAAGTATACGTATATATATATATATTTATATATATATATACATATATATATATATGTATATATATATATATATATATATATATATATATATGTGTGTGTGTGTGTGTGTGAGTGTGTGTGTGTGTGCGTGCGCGCGCATGTATATAATTGTCTTTATGCAGATATACTATTGTCTTATATATATATATATATATATATATATATATATATATATATATATGCCACACCTACACATGCACTCACACACAAACACGGACATGTATACATATATATAATTGTCTTAATGAATTTTTAATATGAACTCACACACACATACAGACACATATATATATATATATATATATATATATATATATATATATATATATATATATATACGCATTTACACCCACATGCACACCCGCTCGCGCACAAACATATATATATATATTATATGTATATATAAGTATATACATTATATATATATATGTATATATATGTATATATATATATACTTATACTTGCATATATATATGTATGTTTATATATATATATATATATATATATATATATATATATATATATATATATATATATACTGTCTTCAAAGATATTTGCTTTATAAATCCCAATTTATCTCGATCCATTTTGACGAATCTTTATATTTCTCATGTGATTTCCCATAATGCAATTATTGAATAAAACAAAAAATGACGAAAAGCCAACAAAGCGAAAATAAAAGTCAAACCAAATGTTTACTATGAAATTCACATCCATTAAACTCCTAGCTTAGATACATAATTCACGTTAGAAAGCGTTTCCACAGTTAATAAAATGATCGTAAATACAATATTAAACAAAAACAAAACCATAAAAGAAAATGAAAAAACATTCGTTTGTTTTTTCTCCATCAACGTTGCTGGAAAAATATCACTGTTCATGCCATCACTTTAAGATTTCCATTAGGCGCCCGAGATTTTTGTTTTCTCGTTTATTCTTGCACAGGAAACACTGCGCAAGCAAACAGTAAAAGAATATTGGACATCTGCTATACGTTGTGGTTTATTTTTCTTGTATTTTACGGCATGTCAAATCTTTTTGTGTTATTTTATGCCGAAGACATTTTCTTTGATACATTCATGATGGGTAGTCCATTTTTTAAAACTCAGTGTTTAAACACATTTTTAAACTAATTTTTTCGACCATATGACATTTAGGGCCCTCTTTACTGATTCATAAGTACATTTTTTCATTTACATTGTTTATTAGAGGTTAGGGTTAGGGCATAGGGTTAGGTTTAGGGTTAGGCGTTAGGATTAGGGGTTAGTTTTATAATTTAAAAACCTCTAAAAATCGTATGTTAACAAACAACCGGATGTTCACGGTGTAAATTAAAAAATATACCTATGAATCTGCAATGCAAAAGGGTTGGCAAAAGGTCATTTTTTTTTTAACTCAATTTTTAAACATATTTTTTAAACTAATTTTTTCGGACCATATGACCTTTAGGAACCTCTTTTGCTTTGCTGATTCATAAGTACATTTTTTCATTTACACCGTCAACATCCGGTTGTTTGTTATTAGGGTTAGGGTTAGGGGTTATGGTTTAGGGTTAGGCGTCGGGGTTAGAGGTGAGTTTTATAATTTAAAAACCTCTAAAAATCGTCTGTTAACAAACAACCGGATGTTCACGGTGTAAATGAAAAAAATATACTTATGAATCAGCAAAGCAAAAGGGGTGCCTAAAGTTTATATGATCCATTTTTCTATTTAACCCATAGATGGGACTTATGTGTTGTGGCACAAGGACATGCTATTACGCTTCCAAATGTGAACATATTTTTCTGATTGCTCTATCAGTGGGTGCTACAATTTTATGAGCCATCCTTTAAGGTTTCAAGCCAGAGCGCTTGTCCAGCGGAGATCCTTTGTGTTAAACAGAAGCGTAGTTTCGATCTACAGATAAAGAAGCCTTTGGTTGTTCCGTGGTGCTCCTCGGTCTGGCAAGTCCTTCGTCACTTATTGCAAATGGACGTCTCTCCGTATCAGTGATTAAGTAGTCAACAAGCCACGCATTCGGCTGTTGATTGACTGAGTCTTAAATTACGTGACCTCTTAGTTTATAAATTTAAGTGGTGTATTGTAGCATTTTGATATTCGGTTTCTTACATTGAGCTGGCTCATCGCCCTTAACTTACGTGATCTAGCGAGGTTCTGTGCTTTCAAAGAAACTTGTCTGTAAGCCCAGTAGGGTTTAGAAGTCAGTGGCTTTATCCACTGTATAAAATGTATCTGGTGTGAAGTACCATTTTTACAGCAATGCAAATGTAGAAAGAGAATCTGCTATAAACCCATCAGCTACATTAATTAATATAGTCCTATAAAAAAAGTAAGACCTTTAAAATTTACCACTAATTAAACTTTAATAGAAAAACCCTTAAGCAACTTTTGTTGCTTCAATCAAAATACTGTGAAATCAGAATAATGCCCTTACAGCTTTATAATAAACAAATAAATAAATATATAAGCTTTATAATAATATACAGATGTAATATGTTGTCTGGTCAATCGGTTTGCTTTTCGTTTTCCTTCATCTTCACCCTGTGGACTGCTGGAACTGTAAAATCCACCAGTTGACAAGTTCTTCCTTTTTTGTTAATCAACACTAGGTCTGGTCTCCAGGCTGGGATAAGGTGACCCGTCTTTAATTCGAAGTCCCAGAGAATTGTATGGTTTCATTATTATTGTTAGTAGTAGTAGTATTAGTAGTAGTATTATCTGTTTGTCCAAATTGTTTTCGCTCCTGGGTGGTCGCCATTTTGGGTATTTATTTGTGTCAGTATCGATTTTTAGATGACCTTTTATTAACCGCCAAATTTTGAACAAGAACAAAAAGAACAAAAAGAAAAGAAAAAAAAGAGAAAAAAAAGCCTTCAAGTCAAGACTGAAATTACAGCGATTCAATATCAGCCACTTAGTTGTTTAACAATTCCAAATAATTCATTCGACCATTTATAAAAATCATTCTTGAATTTTAGATTTCAATAAACCCGTGGGAAACAACACACAAAATTGACTCCGGATTTGACTGTATCGGACGAAGAGATTTTTTTTTTTTTCTTTTTCGATTTACATATTTAAATATTCTCTTTATTTTCTTTAATTCTGGAACGATATAAGAGCTGCTAAAAGTGGAAGAAATATTCGGATTCTATAAACAGGTTTGCTTATATTAAAATAGCAGACCTACCCGCCGTTGCCCAGGATTTAAGGATGGAATATATTGATGAAGATAATAGTATTTTCTCTTTATTTTCTGTAATTAAAACTTCTGTAAAGATAAAGGGTTGCTAAAAATGGAAGAATATTCGAATTTTACGAATAGATTTGCTTGTTTTAAACTAACTTACTGTTGTGATGTTAGTCCAACAGTAAAAAAGAAGTCAAGTCGAGGTAGGGTAAAATAAGACAAGTGTATTTACAATAATGGTACAGGAACGGCTAGCTTGCCGTTAACGGTAACAGTACAACCTTTTTACTCGGTGTCTCACTATTTATAGTGAGAACCGGTGTATATTCTCCACTGTAGCAACGGCCGGTACAACACTTACCAACCCAGATTTGCTCAGGATTTAAGATGGTATATATTGATAATATCAGTTATATGGAAATTCGATCTCCCCGAAAATCTAAAGAGACGATTCTTCCAGGCTGTAGTTGTGTCGGTACTGCTGTATGGCTGTACCACCTGGACCCTAACGAAGCGCCTTGAGAATAAGCTAGATGGGAGCTGCACAAGAATGCTGCGAGCGGTCCTGAATAAGTTGTGGAAGCAGCATCCCACAAAAAGCAACTATATGGCCACCTGCCCCCCATCTCACAAACCATACGAGTAAGACGGACTAGACATGCAGGACACTGCTGGAGAAGCAATGACAAGATCGTAAGAGACATACTACTGTGGAAACCAGCACATGGGCACGCCAATGTGGGCCGCCCAGCCAGGACATACATTAACCAACTATGTAAGGATGCTGGCTGCGGCGCAGAGAGGCTCTCAGAGTCGATGAATGGTAGAGAGATCGTCAGGGATATCCGTGCAAATTGCACGACATGATGATGATGATATTGATAAGTAAACTAGTATTTTCTATTTATTATCACATATGTGCTAGAAGGCAGTGGCTGGGGTGCACCTGTTCACCGTTGATGGTGTCCCGTGATGCTTAAGGACGGAGTCCTGGTGGATGACCAGTCCATGACATGCAACTCTCCACTTAAACCCGTACTTAGGCTGGATGGGCGATCGGAGAGCCCCCCCCCCCGATCAGTTGGCTGGTCATTTCAAACCGTAGCACCTATATGATTACCCCAACCCTATTGCCCTTATTGCGACTCCAACCCTTTTTATCACATATGTGCTAGAAGGCAGTCGCTGAGGGTCTTCATGTCAAGACGTTAAAATCCATCTGATGGTGAGTTTCCAGTACTGAAGGTTTGGGGAATGTGGAGTACTCCTTCATCATCATTGCTCCCAGTTCTATTCAGACTCTGAGTGATAGTACCTGTATCTATTAGGGTCCCATCTTTGGGTTAAATAGTAAAACATCATTTATACCCAGTGTTCATTTTTAAAACCGATACGTGATCGGAACACGATGTTACGTGGCATGTCAGAATATTAATACTTTCAAATATTAAAAACAACCCATCCGCACGAGCAGGATGTGGCACAAGGTCAATTTCTTATTTTAAGAACAGGTTTGAATCTAAAGTGTTCCTTCTCCTAGACGGTTGTTTAACCAAGGTTAAAGAGCCTAGTCTGCCCTACTATTTATCCATAGCTGGAGGGAGAGTAGGATTCATACCTTTCCCTATTGCATTAGCGCTAAGTGAAATGCATTTACCACATCCAGGATTTGAACTCGGGGCAACGAATCCATTTCCCATGACCTTAACCATTACACCACGCGTTTCCATCATCTACTCTCATATGGATTAATAAAAACAGCTATTAACATTCGTTTATGGGCACAGAAATCTTCTTCAAAAAGGATATTTCATACCGAAATATTAAAGAAACATTTTTCTTTAAATACAAGAAAATGAAGAACATACTCGCTATTATTTTTCTTGTCACAAATTATATCAATATTGATGTAACTCTCTCTCTCTCTCTCTCTCTCTCTCTCTCTCTCTCTCTCTCTCTCTCTCTCTCTCTCTCTGTAAAAAATAAATCTTTTTATATTTGTATGTAGATTGATAAAAACTCGCAGGACCTGACGATAGGTGTGGTGCTCCTCATCAGCAAAACAATCTCACTAGTCAAAGGTTATTGAAGAGGCGATAGACTGTCTCACTGTTTGGCTTATACCGGTGACAGGCGACTCCGAAGATTAATTAAAACTAGCGGGAACTGTGGATATACCACAATATGGTAATCTAATTATCACAACATTTAATATGTTTACTTAAGAGCTAATGAAAATAGTTCAATATATAAAAAGTATATTAATCTTGATTTAACCCCCTCTCTCTCTCTCTCTCTCTCTCTCTCTCTCTCTCTCTCTCACACACACACACACACACGCACACGCACACACACACACACACACACACACACACACACCTCTCTTCTTTTCATCTTTTCATCGCTCAAATGGAAAAATTGAGTATCCAATAAGAACAGATTTATTTCAAAACTTTGTCGGCATTAAATGACCTCCCGAGGTTGTTGTAGAAAAAACATGCATACAGACAGACAGACAGACAGACAGAATGCTTCTATTTAGAATAGAGAGAAGAATCTTAATTGGCATTTCCTTGCACAGTAATAATAGGTGATTCGTGGACGTCTAGACATTATCACTTTATTATTTGACTTGTTCAATTTGGCATTCGTTTTTATTTAATTTTTAGGTCATAAACTAAAAACATTAATCTCTAGTTTTAATATTTCCATCATATATGTGCTTGTCTGCGTTGGTGCTCTTCGGAATCAGGGGAAGAATTGAGACCGACTGGACACCAGTGTTGTTAAAAATCGGCTAGAATATTCAGAAAACTCCTGGAAAACTGATTGGTTGCTTGGATTTTACGTCATCTCAACCCTTGTTGGGTTATTTTATGCCAAAGACGTTATGTTTGATTAATTATTGATGTATATTGAACATTTTTTAAATTCATGTTCTTCTATTCATGTTCTTCTAATCAACCCATAGATGGAACCCTAACACGTACTACCACTCCGGATCACGATGGACTGGTGTGTAATGGCGATGAAGGGGTAGTCTACACTCTCCAAAACTCCAGAATTGGAACTTTACCACTAGATGCTGTTTAATGTGATACCCAGGACATTAAGCCCTTCAGCCAACACTTTCTAACACATATATGTTAAAAAGGGTTGGGGTTTGCAATAAGAGAAATAGGGTTGGGACAATCTAGCCTAAGTAAGGGCCAAAGTGGAGTTGCATGTCATGGACTGTTCAGTACCCAGGAATCCGTCATTAAGCCTCACGTGTCGCCACCCACGGCTAACAAGTGGCATCATTGGGGGGGATTTTATCTCTCTGCGGAGGCCTCGCCGACAAGGCGGTCTTACCCTTTTGCAGTCGGTGTATTCTACTCCCCCCAACCGAGAGGGCGGACTTACCTATCTGCAGGGGTACAGTCAGTGTATTCTACTGCCACAACCGACAGGCCGGTCTTACCTATCTGCAGGGACACAGTCTGTGTATTCTGCTGCCTCAGCCGATAGGGCGGTCTTACTCCTTTGCATGGATGCAGTCGCCATATTCTACTGCTCAAACCGACAGAGAGTTCTTACTCTTTTGCAGTCGACAGGGTGGTCTTACCCCTCTGCAGGGGTACAGTCGGCGTATTCTACGAACCCAGCCGACACGGCTTAGTAAATACTTGCATTGAAAATATAACGTCAGTGGGTTTGGGAAAAACATGTTTGTTCTTGAGATCAAGTGGCAACCTTCTTTTCTTGAACTTTTTTATTTTTATTTTTTCGGCCCGAGGATATTCAGTCAGTAATAGATGAAGCCAATACAAGTTTTCGGACCATATGAGCTGAGGAAATCATTGGAAAGGGACGGAAAGATAATCAAAAGAGAATAGAGTTAGAGAGGATATTCAGGGTAAAATAGAGTGGGGAGGTTTGGGCGAAATTAGTCATTATATATACTAGCAAATATATGCCCCCTCCGGGTGCAAGTATTCAAGTGTTAATATAATAAAATATCATATTAAATTAGAAAGGCTAATGAAAAGAATGTAGATAAAAAGATTTGGGACAGAGGGGGTACGATTGAAAAATAGGACAACTTTGAAACTAACTCTTCCATCATTTTCCATTATTGTCTTTTATTGGTAAATTTTCCTTATTTAACTCTTTAGTTAAAATAGGAAGTAAAGAATAAAATTACAGTTATTTCTTCTTGTTAATGGATTTCTTTTAAGATCTGTCCCCAAGATTTTTGCTCATATTCAATAAGATAAAAACCAAACAATTAAAAATCAATAATACTAAGCATATATTTATTAAAATCAAATTTTTATGATCAATATGCAAATTAGCCTTCCCATTCACACTGTAAACCGCTATTTTGTTGTATATACAAATACAACTGCATGTTATTAGTATATAGATATGGTCAACAGTCTTAATGATGTAAAACAATTTTATTAATAATTAAGGTTTAAATAAAAATAAAATCATGGAGAATGTGATGTAAATAGCTAAGGGAATTGTGACTTGTATAGTAATATAGTTTCGGTTACAGAGAGACTCACAATCTCCATTATAATATATATATATATATATATATATATATATATATATATATATATATATAAGTCATCCAAAGAAACGTGTTTGGGCGTTTCATGCCTCGTCGCTGTGGCTGGACACAACAACTACCTTTGGCCAGGAGCGAAATCCGACTGAC
>CM042162.1:88945424-88977924 GCA_023376005.1 Doryteuthis pealeii
GTTCAAATTTTCAGTGTATTTATTCTATGTTATGACGATTTTGTAATGTGACGTAAACAGTGACGTAATTTTTGTAACAGACAAAAACCGGAAGCAAATCTCCATTATTAATAGATTATGCAAAATCTACAAAAGACGTTAAGCATCCGGTACACATTAATATTTTCTATTTAAAAAATAGACAAACAAATAAAAAAAAAATAAATAGATACATTAACTAATAAATAGATGAATGAATAAATGAATAGATATCGTGTTTTCCCGAAAATAAGAAAGGGTTTATATTAATTTGTATTCCAAAATCTAACTCTACAGCTTATTTTGGGGGTATGTCTAGTGTTTCCACCGCATGTTATGATTGCGAATAATACGTATTTCTTTTGTTTGTATGCTGCTCTCAACTAGGACTTATTTTAAGGGGAGGGCTTAAATTAAAGTTATCATAAAAAATCACGCTAGGTCTTATTTTGCAGTGTGGCAATACGCTGGTCACGGGACCCAATAGGGTACTATTGTATACCCACATTTACATCGTGTATATAATTAGTAAGAGTTCTCAGATAAAAGGGTTCTTCTGTGTGTGTGTGTGAGAGTGTGACAGAGAGAGAGAGAGAGAGAGAGAGAGAGAGAGAGAGAGAGAGACATCAGTGACTTACTTAGCCAGGAGTTGGCCTTACTTTATCACTTGTTTACATCTTTACTCTTCCAGTTGCCATGTTCATGTCTAGTTGAGTTCTTCTAAGGGCTTCTGTTGGGCTTTGTTTGTTTAAATTGAATGAATTAACAGACAGACAGACACAGATAGAGACAGATTAGGGACTTACTTGGAGAAGAGTTGGCCTCACTTTATCACTTGTCGCCATCTTTACTCTTCCAGTTGCCATGTTCCTGTTTAGTTGAGTTCTTCTAAGGGCTTCTGTTGGACTTTGTTTAAATTGAATGAATTAACAGACAGACAGACACACAGATAGAGACAGATTAGGGACTTACTTGGAGAAGAGTTGGCCTCACTTTATCACTTGTCGCCATCTTTACTCTTCCAGTTGCCATGTCCCTGTCTAGTTGAGTTCTTTTAGCTGCTTCTTTTTCTTTTTCTTTTTCTTTTTCTGACTAAGGGCTGATTTGGTCATTGCAATTGAATTAACAAGACATTTTTGTTGCTTGATCAAGCTTTTATTTTTATCTTTATGCCCATTATCACTGCGTGGGAAGACTAGCCTCATAGCACGTCGGAACTCTTTGACGGTCGGGCAGAATCTCAAAACTCTCACTTTTCCCTTTTCCTTTCTCCCCTTTGCCACGCACTATTCCACGTCCAATCAAAAACATGCCACGCGTCTATGCTGACATCATCATTCTATTTTTTCCCTTCCAACACACACTCCATTACTCAAACTTTTCCGTAACTAATCAGGCCACTTCAGACCACCCTCATGGGTCCACGTCATGTCCATTGTGTAACACTGGGTTGGTTTTATTTTCGAGGAAACGTGGTACAAACAACGTCAAATTGAAAATCCCCATTTAACGTGATATATTCAACCAATGGTTTATGCCTTAACCATCGGTTATTTTTTAGTCGTATTTTGTTTTTTACGAGTCTATCCCCTTTTCACTAGCGTTAGACCAAGGAAATGTATGGCTGTGATGGAGCGCCACATATACCGTCAGTTCCGTATTTTACCGTACAGATCAGAATATCCAATCTGTTTGGTTTGGTTTGAGTTTTTTTACGGCATATCAACCTCAGTGGGTCATTTAAAGTTTTTGAAATTAATACATTCTTAATGGATAATACAATTTTGTTTATCAACTCATGTTTTTCTATTTAACCCATAGATGGGATTCTAACAGGTACTACCACTCTGGGTCAGAGTGGACCAGGGAGCAATGGTGATGAAGGGATGCTCCACATTCCCCAAACCTCCAGAACTGGAACCGCACCATCAGATAGAGTTTAACGTCATTCCCATGACATGTAGACCCTCAGTCAACGCCTTCTGGCACCCATATGATAAAAAGGGGTTGGGGCTTGCCATACGGGCAATAGGGTTGGGAAAATCATATGGGTGCTAGGGCTTGACATGACCAGCCGATTGATCGGAGGGGTCCTCTCCGACCGCCCGTCTAGCCCAAGATAGGGCCAAAGTGGAGTATTGCAAGCCATGAACTGCTCATCCACCTGGGTTCTATCCTTAAGCATCACGGGTAGCCACCCACGACCAACAGGTAGACCCATTGGGGGAGTCTTACCCCTCTGCCGAGGTACAGTCGGTGCATTCTAACGCCCCACCGACAGGGCGGTATCCAATTTGTGCTGCTCATACACTGAGTCGTCGGGGAGTGGTATCGAACAAGGAACCTTGTGATTCATAGGCGGTTGCTCTACCGACTGAGCTAAACCGCACGAATAAAAATAAACAACTCGGAATAGAAAATCCCCATCTTATGTGATATATTTCACCAATGTTTATACGTTAACCGTCAGTTATTTTCTTTTTACCCCTTCTTTGTTTTCACGTGTTCCTTCATCATTCATTCTCCTTGCGTAACTAGTCTATAGTATTTTTCCCGAATTATTCACAATATTTCCGAACGTGTTGTTTCTTTCCTCTTTTTTCGGGAGAGTGCTTCGTCTTCTATACTCTATTTTTCTTTCATTTTCGGACCTTATTTTTACTTCTTGCACGCATCGAAAAATGAATATTACGTTCACCATTTTTTTTTCTTTTCTTTTTTTTCCCTTTTTTTTTCTTTTCCTTTTTGGTTTTGAAAAGAGACATTTGTTATTTTAGTTGCCTTAAAAAAACAACACCAAACCTTTTTTCTTTTACACGAAATATTATTTCCTGAGAACATATATACCCACGAAGAAAACAAAGATTCCCCTCAATACACGCACATTCGAAATGTTTATTCGTAAATATTGTTTATGAACGTCTCTATAAGAATTAATCATATTCTTCCTATTTTATTGAATAGGATTTTAAGAACCAACCCGAGATACGATGCGTCTAAACAAATATTTTACACAGGGTGATTAAAAAATAACTTCCTATTTTAAACTATTTCCAATATTTTATATGCAGTAAATAGTATATTCATACCTAGGAATAGACTGATTGGCAAATTGGAAAGACAATTGACGGTGAGGAGAGACCACAAAAGGAAGCGCGGTCGGGTCAGTAACCCGACGTGTGGCTGTTACTAACAACCAATCAGATGCTTTGTATTTAAATGGGATAGATTTCTACAACCCCCCAAAGAAAAAGATAATTTCTTGTCAAACGTCTTTTAGCGTCTATTGTTGGTGGTTGTACCAGAGTTTGATAACCTCTGATAGGGTCAGCAGTGCGAGGGAAGTCTGATGTTGGAAGACCCGAAACTTCCCAATGAAACTTGCGGATTACATCACTGACGACAACCACCAGCACCCCAAATGTAGGAGCGTATATTTAAAGCATATTATGCCTAGACTATGTACTGTGTATATCCCTAAATCCCATAAAAAAGGGTCTCACACTAAAAAAAGGCAAGTGTTGCATTACACTCTCCTTTTGGGAATGCAGTGTCATCTCTCCTTTCTGGAATGGAGAGATGACGTGTCAACGTTTGTTATTTTGTGGCACTCATTTCCGAATGAAGTAATGATGTGTTGATAGTAAAAACATTTGCATACTTATATCTGGACTTGTACTACATTTGGAGAAGCTGGAATCCTGGTTGATGGGCTGCTGTTCAGTTGACAGGCAATTCTATGATGTTTGGAGTCTGGAAACCAACCTGGAGTGTTGGGGAACATCTTGCCTTCAGCCAGTGAGATATATAGAGTGGGTGAGAGAAAGACAGTAACATTTATGCGAAAACTAATTGACTTTTACGGACTTGTGTATACCACTATACAGAGGTGTGTGTGTGTGCGCGTGCGCGCGCGCAAGAATCACAGTGAATGCACTTTTCGTATACTACTAGTAACGATTACTATTACAACCCAACTGACACTAGGTTACATGATTGGCACCTGGTTAACTTTAGATGACCTTCCTTCCAGTCACATCAGTTCAGCCTGGGAACTAAATGCCCATAGTTAGTTACTAAGTAGTTAACCAGGAAACATCATGATGGAAGTATCCTGTTCGCTTCTCTTCAGCCGCGGTTGAGAAGTCTGGTTCTTAATAAAGAAAAGTAATCACTTAAAATATAAGCCTCGTGTTCTCCCTTTTGCACCTTTCTGAACTAGCATCTTAAAGCCAGACCCATATCTAAAATACAGACCAGATCAATTGGAGGAAATAAAGTCAGACCAGCATCTTAACGTTAGACCAATATCTTAAAATCAGCCTAACATCTTAAAATCAGCCTAACATCTTAAAGTCAGACTAACATCTTAATGTCAGACCAGCATCTTAACGTAAGAACAATATCTTATAGTCAAACCAGCATCTTAAAGTCAGACCAACATCTTAACGTTAGACCAATATCTTATAGTCAAACCAGCATCTTAAAGTCAGACTAACATCTTAAAGTCAGATCAACATCTTAACGTTAGACCAATATCTTAACGTTAGACCAGCATCTTAAAGTCAGACTAACATCTTAAAGTCAGACCAGCATCTTAACGTTAGACCTATATCTTATAGTCAAACCAGCATCTTAAAGTCAGACTAACATCTTAAAGTCAGATCAACATCTTAACGTTAGACCAATATCTTATAGTCAAACCAGCATCTTAAAGTCAGACTAACATCTTAAAGTCAGATCAACATCTTAACGTTAGACCAATATCTTAACGTTAGACCAGCATCTTAAAGTCAGACTAACATCTTAATGTCAGACCAGCATCTTAACGTTAGACCTATATCTTATAGTATCTTTAGTCAAACCAGCATCTTAAAGTCAGACTAACATCTTAATGTCAGACCAGCATCTTAACGTTAGACCTATATCTTATAGTCAAACCAGCATCTTAAAGTCAGACTAACATCTTAATGTCAGACCAGCATCTTAACGTTAGACCAATATCTTATAGTCAAACCAGCATCTTAAAGTCAGACTAACATCTTAAAGTCAGACCAGCATCTTAACGTTAGACCAATATCTTATAGTCAAACCAGCATCTTAAAGTCAGACTAACATGTTAAAGTCAGACCAGCATCTTAACGTTAGACCAATATCTTATAGTCAAACCAGCATCTTAAAGTCAGACTAACATCTTAAAGTGGGACCAAAATTTTAAAGTCAGAACAACATCTTAAAGTCAGATTAGGATCTTAAAATCAGACCAGCATCCCAAGAACGGACCAGACTAGTTAAAAGAATTGTGGAGTACACGCTGAGTGAGAGTGGTAGTACCTGTTAGGGTCACCTCTATGGGTTAAATAGATGAAAACTGATTACCTTACAAAAATAAATAAAACAAAACATCTTCATCAAAAAATAACCCAATGTTTGACATGTCTTAAAATCCAGCCGACAGACAAACTTATTAGGGTAGCGTCTATGGGTTGAATTTGTCAAAAAATCAGTTTGCAAAAAGTCTGTTTAAAAAAATTGAGTTTGGAAAAATATTAAATACCTAACAAGCATGAATAGAATAAAACGCCTTTGGCATAAAATAACCCAAGTATTGACATGCCGTAAAATTCAACAAACCAACCAACACAACAAGAATGAATAAAACAAAAACCTCTTTAGCAGAGAATAACCCAAGGGTTGACATAACGTAAAATCCAACCAACCAACCAACAAAAAAGAATTAATAAAATAAAAACCTCTTCAGCATAAAATAACCCAAGGGTTGACATGCCGTAAAATTCAACCGACCAAGTCAAACAATCACAGCGTAAATAATATTTATAGTTTAAATGACGTCAACAACATATATAGTCAGACGTATGTAAAATAAAATGAGTAAGAAAAAAAATGATATTTCACATAGGAAACATTTCATTGGAATTTTATAGTCACATTTGGTTTCAGACGAATAAAAATGAAACAATAGCAGTTTCCTTTTAAAAGTAACAATAGACTTTTTAAAACATCTCATCAAATTGCTATTTAAATTGAACTATGCTATATCATTAAAAGAAAGCGAAGGCCCATGATGTAAAGGCTACCGTCGTAGGAAATGGACACGAGGCGGGTTCAAATCCTGGACAAGACTGTTTGCATATCCCATGGCGGTAATACACTTAAGAAGGTATGAATCAAAATATTCTCTATCCAGCTATGAATAAATAGTAGGAGAGGCGGAGCTCTGTAACCATTGTTAGGCAACATATATTGGAGAAGGAACACTCTGAATTAAAACTTGTTAAAATCCGCTTGAGAAATTGACCTCGTGTCACATCCTGGTCGCACAGAGGGGCTTGATATATATATATATATATATATATATATATATATATATATATATATATAGTAAGTATACGGTAAAGTAAGGAGCTGATGGTAGGTGTGGCGCTCCACCTCATATGCTAAAACAATCTCCTTGGTCTAGCGCTATTGAAAAGGGATAGACTCCCTCGCTGACAGGCTGATACCGACTTTAGGCCGCCCCGTCGACTTTATATAGACAATAAACGAAGTATATTGTAATGAAGTAATTCTAAAGTTTTTTGCTTAATATATATATAAAGATCCTAACTATCAGGAAAATATATATTCAGCCAATATATATATATATATATATATTATCATAAAGGTACACGGTAATAACCTACTCGAGTTTCATCATAAGGATCTTCAGGGTTAAATCCACTAGATTAATCAAGATATTGATTAATTGCAGTTGATTTCACGGGTGTGTTTTTTCGCGATAAACGGTTGATATGTATTATATTAGACAGATACATATTAGAGAGATATTAGACAGATACATAACTTGCTTGGCCGTTCTTCATTATAGTCGCCATGTTGGATTCTACTTCGGACATGATCGTCTACGTACTTGTTTCTTCTCTCTTTTCGTCTGTCTGTTTCATCTTTTTCTTGTTTGGCCGGTCTTCTAACTAACGCATACTTAATTAATCAATAACGCTTGTTGCTTTTCAAAGCTTTATTTGCCTTTTGTAACTAACTCAACCCGCGGAGCTGATATCTGGGCTAAAACACATCTGTTCCAACCGGGGTTTTACTATCAGCAGAGGACCTAACTAGCTCTCACGTGACTTGCGGGTTTCAACTGTACAGTGATTTTCCGGTTCGGGATATGAAAAAACTGGACCCGCTGAATTACAGGGTGTTGCCAATAATCTATGCTATCACATAGACTATGCAACATTGGGGATTAAAATAAAATTAGAATAGAAACAATCCCATGGGTCCTCACCGGAAGAACACTCCGCACATATGCGACAGAAAGGACCGACTCCCGACTCCCAAGAGAATATCTCGGCCATTCGAGTTTAGGCCTTAATGTTACATAATTATTAGATTCCCAATATTTATGTACAGTAGTGCAGAAATCAAAATGGCTGTTATAAGTTGCAGCCCACGGCCTTGAAGGATGAGTGACAAGGCTTGACCTCAGTCCTAACCTTCTGGTGGATACCGTGAGAATCGGTGGAGAAGACCCTCTTCCGGTTTAGATTAGAAAGAGATTCGTTAGTCAGTCGGCCAAAAACCACGACGGTGGTAAGTCGTGTGATGCACGCTCCGACTCAATCTGTGCATGTAGTCCGGTTGGGATTTCCAAATAAAATATGATCTAAGTAAATCGAAGTCTTGTGTTATTATCTAAAAACTACCAATGACACAGGGCTTCTGATAAAGAGAAATTCCCAATGGAAGACCAGACACAAAGTCCCCAAGACGAAGTCCAGACGCTAGAAGAGACGCTAGAAGAATAGAAGAAAGCAAAGAAAGAGGTATACAACATTAACTGCGTGTAGTCGCTTCCTCGGCCAGGGGGATATCCCTTTGCCACGGCCGATTATGTCCGGTCAATAAAGCGTAAATCATATAACCATCTTCTGTCTCTTTCTCTTTCTTTTCGTTCCTTGAATTCTTTCCTTTTCAGCACGACCACCAAATGAGATGCGGTTGAAAGCGAAAACCTTAAGAACACGCATAGAGAATATCCAGCCACTTTTAAACATTTAAAACACCCAAACTTTTTGTTGTTTTTTTCCGATATAAGGTGTGTGCCAGATGGCCACTTGTACTTATAGACTCGCCGACAACCACGTGACCAACCTATTGTCCAATCACTAGCAGTGTTCTGCTGCTGATATTATTATTTATACTGGCCTTTTCTGGTCATACCTACATACATTGCTTTGAGCCTTCGTGAACGACGGATCATAGGATTGTATCACTGGACCTTTTGACACTACGTAGGATTACATAACCCAGGACTTATTTACTTACCAAAGGATTGTATAGTTCAGGACTTATTCACTTACCAAAGGATTCTATAGTTCAGGACTTATTCACTTACGAAAGGATTCTATAGTTCAGGACTTATTCACTTACCAAAGGATTCTATAGTTCAGGACTTATTCACTTACCAAAGGATTCTATAGTTCAGGACATTCACTTGCCAAAGGATTCTATAGTTCAGGACTAACTTACTTTAAGTCCTTTTTAACTGGTCAATGATGGTGGCCAGATACTTATCACTTTTTCCTACCCCAGAGTCTCAAATCACCATCGTTTTAAATCTTTCAGGGTTAGTATTAAATATATTAGTGCGTAACTCAGTAAAAATGATTTTTTTAGTTACTTGTTTTTGTTTTTTTAACGTCTATTGGAGATTTTTTTAAATAAAAATGTGCGTCACTTCTCGACAGTCTTATCTGTCTGAATTCCTCGTCGAATAGTAAGGTATAAAAAAATAATAATAAAGAAAACAACATGCAACTCGATAAGAAGCTTACCAGCAAGTCAAGTAGAAGTACCAATTCGCGCTAAATCCTTGAAGCTAAGCAGCGATAAGCCCGTTCAATACTTAGTTGGGCGACCATTTAAGTAACACCAGGAACTGTTGGCAATTTAATATGATAAATGACTAGATTCGGCAGTAAATGTCGTCGGGGTGGCCTAAGGTTAGTATCAGCCAATCACCGAGGGAGTCTATCCTCTTTTCACTAGCGCTTGACCAAGCAAATCGTTTTTGCCTCTGGGTGGAGCGCCACATCTACAATCATCTCCTTACTTTACCGCACAGATCCCTATGTTACTCATACGCTGAGTTGGTGAGGGCTGGTATCGAACCAGGAACCTTGTAATTCCTAGCCGAACGCTGAAGGATAGAAAATAATGAAAAGTAAACAATTGACAAATAAAAGAAAAAATAACAAAAAAGTCCATGAGATGCAACACTCCACTTTTGTCCTTACTTTATTATAAAACTAGAAGGGGCTACCCTGTGACGCATAGGTGGTAGGAATGACATCTCGATATAGTAAGAATTTTTATTCAATAATTTGCAATTTTTTTAAAATACGATATAAATGAGGCTGTCACCAACATGGCTAAGATGGCTAAGTAGAATCCAATGCTGTTATTGTGAATGTGTATATATATTTGATTTGTCGTTAATTGCTTTATTTTCGTAGTTTTAACCGGACATACATACATACATACAACTGCCCTTTATACGAATAGTGTCTGAAAAGCAATGGGACTATTGTCACAAACAATTCATTTAAAGTCCAAATAACAAACAAAATGTCTTCTCCTCGAAAGTAGTCCCCTCTTGGTGGTCGGACGGTGATGTCCCTCGGACCAATCGGCTACTCACGTTTAGCCCTATTATCCACATGGCAAACGCCATCCCCAATTTTAGAACTTTGGGGAGTGTGAAGTAATCCTTCATCTTCATTACTCCCAGGTCCACTCTAGCCAGAATGGTAGTACATGTTAGAGGTCCATCGATTGGTTAAATAGAAAATCAATTTAAAAAATGTGTTTAAAAACAATATTGAATATCCAACAAGAATGAATTAAACAAAATGTATTCGAGATAATATAACCCAACACAGGTTGATATGCCGTAAAATCCAACCAACCAACTTACCAACAAACCTCTGCATACACAGTCCTGAATTTCTTGAAAACCTGCAATAGTTGTCAAAGCAAAACATTTTTTGACAAATATCTGTGTGAAGCCAACAAAGATATCAATACAAATCTTTCTGGAACACCTTGAATTTGGTAACTATATTAAAGCTCCGAAACCACGCTTGAACTCAGCGTTATTGTCTAATGGTGACTTTATTCTTAGGTAAATAAAAAAAAACATCTAAACAAGGCCCGAGGTTATTGTGGCCTGAACGTTGCGTTTATACAAAACACAAAAAGATGAGGACAACAGTTCAAAATATCAAAATTGTTCAAACCTGGAATTGCTTTGCAAAAAGCAAACACTTTTTCGCAAATTTCTGTGTGAGAAGAAGAAATATATAAATACAGATCTTTCTGTGTTAATCTAATTTTAAATGAACGCAAAACTTGGCTAATCGTGAAGAGTTTTATTTCTTTTAAAAAATCGAAACAGCATTTTTTGAATTTTTTTTTATTAGCATTTCTGTTGAAAAAGTCGGAAAATGAAAACTTAAAAAGAAAAAAAAATAGAAAAATTATCTTGCGATGGCAAATTCTTTTTCTATTTTTTAAATTTTTTAATCTATTTTTTATTATTTAAAATTTTTTTTTTTTTTTTTTGAACAGCTGATTAAAATTTTGCAGAGTCCGCAATTTATTTGCTGCATTGCAATGCAACCTGGAAATAAAAGGAGATTCTCATTTTTATTGAATACTAACAAAGCCGTTACTCAGTGTTGCCTGGGTAGAGGGCGAGGCAAAAAATACCTAATGTAAGAAAAATAAAATAGTTCAACTCTTGTGACCCAATATTTAAAGTGAGCACACTCATGTACTCACTCCAAATTCATTATTCAAAAAATAAGAAGTGAAGTACATGAGTGTGTCATCACGACTCGGCATATAAGCCGGAAGGTTTAGTTTGTGGGGAAGGGTAACAAAACTGGTCATACCACTACATCGATCTATTTAGCTAGGTTAACTCGCCGACCGATCCATTCAAAAATAAACCTGGCATTCTCTCCTTGCGCAGCCTACTTACATCAAAATACCTATTTCGCTCTATGGCTTTATCCTACTTAAAAATCTCCCTTTTCGAATGATTTGGATTTTGTGCTTCGTAGTTCAACTCTGGTGACCCAGGTGGAGCAAGCCGAAGAGTCGGGGTTGCTAAAAGAATATTTTTCTCCGACCCACTCCTGCCTGGGTCTGGTAACATAGGTAGTATGCTCACCGCGAAAAAAACGTCTATAACCGTTGCTTGATCATCGGTAGCAAAGATAATATAAACAGGGAGGGGAGCCTATTTTATAGGCGTTGGTAAATCTCCTCATCCCTTCAACTTTCGACAGGAAACTATATAACCCAATCCTTTTCTGGCCTTGTGTTCAGTTACAAGCACCACAACCTCCATCGATCGAACCAGCAGCTCCAACCGGTAAATCACCAGTCCTCTCCCTTTTTTCATACTAATCCCACATAAAATGTCCTTGTGTCACGTCCTCATTAGTGAAATGAGAGGAAAATACCCTTCCCTAATGTACTGATTTGTTTACGTTTGCGATTCACAAATTCTGGACATTTTCAAGTAGTATTTCAAAGCTATTTAAGTATCTTCAAATAAGAATCAAATCTTGATAATTGTTGCTCAAAGAGCAAGAGCCGATGATATTGAATATGTATATAAGTATATTTATTATGTCATAGAGGCACGTGGGCTAGTGGTTAGAGTCGTGAAAAATGTACCCGTCGATTCGAGTTCAATTCCTAGACGAAGCTGTTGGCATTTTATATAGCGCTAATATCCTTGGGAAATGTATGAATCCATATATTATCCCTCCAGCTATGGGTTAAATAGTAGGACAGACTGGGCCCTTCAGCTTTGGGTAGGTAACCAGTCTAGGACAGGGATAACTCTGAATTCAAAATTCCTGAGGTCGATCGTTGATTGGGTTTGTGGCAACCCTTGATGCACCAATTCTTTCCTATCGACTGTGCCAAAAAGTGAGGATGGTCCAACACAAGCCTTCACCACTATAAACAAATCACTGTGTGGATGTTCATTGCATGAACACTCATACGTCGATCGACGAGAGAGTCCATCATTATGTCATTGTTATACGTTCTTACTTTCATCCGGACATGTTGGCTGTCAACTCGTGTTCGAGTAAGACCATTTCCTTTTTTTAATCATAGTTGGGTGCCAATAGCATTTGACACTCTATCCATGTGTTTTCTCAGATGACTCACCAGGCCAGCCCTGGAGAGACATACTCTTCCACATAAACTACATGTTGGAACTACTCCACTTTGAATGTTACTGGACTGAAAATTACCCTTTCTAATAGCCCGCTTCAATTTTTGGTGTTTAATTTGGTTGGACTCAAATTCTTCCGCAGACAGGTAGATGGTGGCTCTCCAGCCAGGTCTATTACAAGCTAGCTTCTCCTAGTCATCCACAGCAATAGCAGTGTTCTTCAGAGTATCCTTGAGGCAATCATTAAACCTCAATTTGGGTTTGCACTGATGACGTTTGCCAGTTGAGATTTCCCCGTAAAATAGTTGTTTTGGGATTCGGCAATCATTCATGCGAACAAGATGACCAGCCCATCCGGACATAGATACATACATATATACATACATACATACACACAACCACCCTTTATATATAAAAGATAATTAAATGGAATAAGTTTGATTTTATTTTTGACATGAGGTTTGATGTGAATAATTTTGATATTTCGGACTGTTGACCTCATCTTTATTGTAGTTTATATAAACACATCGTTTAGGCCGCTGTATCCTCGGGACTTGTGTAGGTGATTCTTATTCAGCTAAAAATAAAGTCATCATGGAAATCTAACTGGTACTACCACTCCAGGTCAGAGTTTAGCTGGGTGTAATGCTGATGAAGAGGTACCACAGATTCCCCAGAGCTTCAGAATGAATTTGAATATCCATCAAGCAAGAATAGAACAATATTTGGCATAAAATAACCCAACAAGGGTTGACATAATCGGAGGGCGCATATTCTTGCTAGTGAATAAAATCAAATTTAAAAACTGAATTAGAAAAAAAGGAATTCATTATTATTGACTTGTTTGTCTGTATCTTTGAGATGTGGCTTAATTTTTTTAATATTCCGGACTGTTGTCCTCATCTTTATAGTGGTATGTATAAACACAAAAGAAGATTCTCATTTTTATTGAATAAGGTAATTAAATTGAATAAGTTTGTATTTTGAGATGAGGTTTGATGTGAAATAATTTTGACATTTCTGACTGTTGTCCTCATCTTTTTTGTGGTATGTATAAACACAACGTTCAGGCTGCTGTATCCTCCGGTATTTTTCAGGTGGTTCTTATTTGCCTTAGATAAAATTACATTTTGGAACCTTCTCATTTCAAATTTCGAATCAAATGAAATCGGTATGGTAAATAATAGCGTTCATTAAGACATATTTTTAATTTTCTATTTTAGAATATGTAATTTTTCTCCTATTTTATTTTTTCTATTCTATCATTTAGTAGAACTTATCTGTATTTAGATCTAACCAATATATTAGTCATATGTCTGTCAATAAGTCTGGTTTCATTTTATGCTGCTTGGAGCAGCTTGAACTACTGGTAACGATATTAAAGTTCCGAAACCACGCTTGAACTCAAGGTTATCGTCAGATGATTACTTTATTCTAAGTTAAATAAGAAAAAAACAAACAAGATCCGAGGATACAGCGGCCTGGATGTAGTTTATACTACGAGGACAACAGTCCGAAATATCAGTGTTATTTCCAGCATGTCTCATCTAAAAAATATAAACTTATTTAATCTTATTACCTTATTCAACAAAAATGAGAATTATCTGGTGTGTTTATATATACCACTATATGTTGCATAGCGCCTTCTTTACCGGCACTAAGTAGATATATGTTATATACTGGTCTTTTCACTAAGCCAAATCAGCATATAACGTTATATACCTTTCTTTAATTCTTCTTACTCTGGTCGTCTATTCTTCTGGCCGGCTTTGCTTCTGATCGTCTATCATCTATCTTGGTCTGGTATATCTTCTAAGGTCTCGTCTGGTCTTCTATTGAGGATTCCAGGTCTGGTTTCTGCTGGGGTTTCTCGTTATCAGAAGCCCTGTGTCATTGTTTGTTTTTGGTAATAAACACAAGACTTCGATTTATGTTGATGTTACTTTATTTCAAATCCCCACCCAGACAATCTGCGCAGATGAGGCTTACATGTTGCTAGCTCGGCTTCTAAGTTCTAACTGACTAAGTTACTTAGTATCCTTAAACCGGAAGAGGGCCTTCTATTGCCTTCCGGTTCTCACGTTCCATCCCCAGAACGCAAGGTGAGATCGAGGTCAAGCGCCGTCACTCACTCTCAAGGCTATCAGTTGTACTGATCGCCATAATGATTTCTACAATACCTTAAAAATGTATTAGGGATCCAATTATTATGTAACATATAAAGATGAGGACAACAGTCAGAAATATCAAAATTATTCCAATCAAGTCTCATCTCAAAAATACAAAACTATTAAATTTAATTACCTTATTCAATAAAAATGAGAGTCCTCTGTTGTGTTTATACATACCACAATAAAGACGAGGTCAAAAGTTAGAAATATCAAAATTGTTCAAGGTTACAAAAAGCAAACATTTTTGTCAAATTTCTCTGTGTAGAAAAGAAAGATATCAATGCAGATCTTTGTGTGTTAATATCATTTTTAAGTGAAAGCAAAACTTGGCTAAATGTGAAGAATTTTATTTCTTTCAAAAAATCGAAACAGCATTTTTAAAATCTTTTTCAGGATTAGCATTTCTGCTGAAGATGCCGGTAAAGGAAAACTTTGAAAAACAGAAATATTATCTTCCTATGGCAAATTCTGTTTCTACTTTTTTTTCTTTTCAAACAGCTGATTAGAATTTTGTAGAGTCCACGATTTATTTCATGCATTGCGATGCAACCTGTAAAAAAAGAAGATTCTCATTTTTATTGAATAAGGTAATTTAATTTAACTAGCAAATATATGCACCCTCCTGGTGCTAGTATTTAAGTTTTAATGTAATAAAATATTATATTAAATTAGAAAGGCTAACGAAACAAAATAATTATGCAGATAAAAAGATTTGAAACAGAGAGGGGTATAATCGAAAAATAGAACAACAGAAACTTACTCTTCCATCTCTCCCGTCTTTCACTGCTAAATTTTCCTAATTTAACTATTTAGTTAAAATAGGAAGTAAAGAATAAAATTACAGTTACTTCTTCTTGTTAATGGATTTTTTAAAAGATTTATCCCCGAGATTTTTGCTAATATTCAATAAGATAAAACCAAACAATTAGAAATCAATAATACTAAGCACATATTTATTAAAATTACATTTTTAATATCAATATGCAAATTAGCCTTCCAGTCCACACTGTCACGCACTATTTTGTTGTATATATAAATACAATTGCATGTTATCAGTATGTAGATCCGGTCAACACCGGGGGTCCAGTGGCTTCGGCCCTGGATCTTTACGAGTTAATAGCGTCGATCCCAGGGGGCCATCCCCCCAGGCAACACCTGCCCCCTCGATTTAAAGGGGCAGGGCTGGGTTTATTGCCCAGTGCCTGAGGCGCCCCCCTTGAGGGGGAATGCCGACGGGATCGACGCAATTTTTTCACCTGCCACTCCATGAGCTTCGGCTCGTGGGTGGTCCCACGTTAATAGGGACTTTGTGCCTGACCCGTACAAGTGGGGTACGCGGTAAATACCATGTAGATCCGGTCAACACCGGGGGTCCAGTGGCTTCGGCCCTGGATCTTTACGAGTTAATAGCGTCGATCCCAGGGGGCCATCCCCCCAGGCAACACCTGCCCCTCGATTTAAAGGGGCAGGGCTGGGTTTATTGCCCAGTGCCTGAGGCGCCCCCCTTGAGGGGGAATGCCGACGGGGTCGACGCAATTTTTTCACCTGCCACTCCATGAGCTTCGGCTCGTGGGTGGTCCCACGTTAATAGGGACTTTGTGCCTGACCCGTACAAGTGGGGTACGCGGTAAATACCATGTAGATCCGGTCAACACCGGGGGTCCAGTGGCTTCGGCCCTGGATCTTTACGAGTTAATAGCGTCGATCCCAGGGGGCCATCCCCCCAGGCAACACCTGCCCCCTCGATTTAAAGGGGCAGGGCTGGGTTTATTGCCCAGTGCCTGAGGCGCCCCCCTTGAGGGGGAATGCCGACGGGATCGACGCAATTTTTCACCTGCCACTCCATGAGCTTCGGCTTGTGGGTGGTCCCACGTTAATAGGGACTTTGTGCCTGACCCGTACAAGTGGGGTACGCGGTAAATACTATGTAGACCTGGTCAACACCGAGGGTCCGGTGGCTTCGGCCCTGGATCTTTACGAGTTAGTAGCGTCGATCCCAGGGGGCCATCCCCCCTAGGGAACGCCTGCCCCCTTGATTTGGGTGCAGGGCTGGGTTTGTTGCCCAGCGCCTGAGGCGCCCCCCTTGAGGGGGAATGCCGACGGGATCGACGCAATTTTTCACCCGCACCCCATGAGTCTCGGCTTGTGGGTGGTCCCACATAAATAGGGCCTTTGTGCCTGACCCGTACAAGCGGGGTACGTGGAAAATATCATGTAAATCCTGGCCAACGCCGGGGGTCCAGTGGCTTCGGCCCTGGATCTTTACAAGTTAATAGCGTCGATCCCAGGGGGCTATCCCGCCAGGCAATACCTGCCCCCTCGATTTAAAGGGGCAGGGCTGGGTTTATTGCCTAGTGCCTGAGGTGCCCCCCTTGAGGGGGAATTCCGACGGGATCGACGCAATTTTTCACCTGACACCCATGAGCTTCGGTTTGTGGGTGGTCCCACATTAATAGGGCCTTGTGCCTAATCCGTACAAGTGGGGTACGAGGTAAATACAATGTAGATATGGTCAACAGTATTAATAATGTAAAACAATTTTTATTAATAATTGAGGTTTTAATAAAAATTAAATCATGGAGTATGTGACGTTGATAATTAAGGGAATTGTGACTTTATTAGTAATATAGTTTCGGTTACAGACAGAAAAACACACAAATGTGTACATGAACAAACTCCTGACCGAAACACGTGTTGGTAACTAAAATTAAATAAATTTTTTCCATTGAATATTTTCTTTCCATTAGCTATTTATCCTTTCAACATATTGTCGGATTCATTTCCATTTTCAGCTTACACACACACACAAACACACACACAGACACAAACACACACACACACACACACATATATATATATATATATATATATAGTCAGTAAATCTTTACATCGGAAATCACGTGTGCCTTGCGGTACAATCTCTTAATTAATGATGCGACGTTGCTGGTCAACCATGCGCATGCGTGACACAGAGCTTCCGTCACCATTCTCTTTTTTAAGTGATAAAGAATAAGCCAGACCGAGTAATGTCGAACGAAAAATAAACACATATGCGGAGAGAATGTAATAGAAAAGACGAATAAATAGTTTTTATTATTATTATTATTATTATTTCTCTTTTGTTTCTTCTCGTTTTGCTGCTTTTATTTATTCATTTTAGTGCCAGCATATGTCATGTGCAAATGACAGATATAAATAAATAAAAAAAATATTGGATGAGTGGACAAGAATGAAATATCGGGATATAGGTGATAAACGGTAAGCAACAATCTGATTATATAGTCTGCCTCTCAGTCGGGAGAGCGTTCGGCTAGAAACCACAAGGTTCCTGGTTCGATACCGGCCCTCGCCAACTCAGCGTATGAGTAGCACGGTATGTGCGGTAAATTAAGGAGCTGACGGTAGGTGTGGCGCTTCACCTCAGACGCTAAGATAATCTCCTTGGTCTCGCGCTATTGAAAAGGGGATAGACTCCCTCGCTGATTGGCTGATACCAAATTTAGGCCACCCTGACGACTTTACTTTATTGATTCAACGGATTCTGCATTTATTTTTTTATAGATTTGAGTATCATGTTTGAGTCCATTTAAAATGCCAGCTTTTAAGGTTTGGTTTAGTTTGTTTTGTTTTATGGCATATCAACCTCAGTGGGTCATTTAATGCCGGCAAAGTTTTGAAATTAATTAATTCTTAATGGATACTCAATTGTTTTTTATAAACACATTTGTCTATTTAACCCATAGATGGGACCCTAATAGGTACTGCCACTCCGGGACAGAGTGGACCAGGGAGCAATGCTCATGAAGGGATGCCCCACATTCCTCAGACCTTCAGATCTGGAACCTCACCATGAGATAGAGTTAAACGTCATCTCCAGGACATGAAGAACCTCAGTCACCACCTTCTAGCACCCATATGATAAAAAAAGGCTGGTGCTTGCTATAAGGGCAATAGGGTTGGAGCTATCATATATGTGCTAGGGCTTGACGTGACCAGGCGATTAATTGTGGGAGGCGCCCTCTACTGCACATTTAGCCTAAGTAAGAGTCTAAGTGGAATGGTGCAAGTCATGGACTGCTCAGCGACGTGGGTTCCATCCTTAAGTATCATGGGTCGCCATCTATGGCCCCATTGTGGGAGTTTTATCCCTGTGCATAGGTACAGTTGGTGTATTCTAACGCCCCATCTCATAGCTAGTCGGGGTTCAGCCACTTTGCATCACATCAACCATTCTACATTTCATGGTTTCAAAATGCCGTGAAAGAGAGTTTGAGAAACATTATTCCAGTGACGAGGAAGTGAAATCCGTAGTGAAGAAGTGGCTCAAAGAACAGTCAACAGAATATTTACGGGGCAGGGATACACGCTCTCATTCGAAGGTGAAACATTGCTATTGAGAGAAACGGTGACTATGTGGAGAAGGAGGGATGTGTTCCACAGAGGACCAGCCTCATTTTTTATGTATGGTACATATTCCTGTGTTGGTAATTATACCTGTGCTAAACAAAATGGCATTACTTTTTTAATCATCCTTGTATTTTCTATTTTACACCAATTTCTGAAGTAAATGAATTCTTCCATTTTCTAAAGGATTGTATACCTGAAAAAGGCTCTAGAATGGACTGGTCTTAAGATTGTCATAACTAGAAAATTAATACAATGAGTTCACTCAGCCAATGGCAACTTTTCTTAAAATTATAAAGGGTATCAACATTCTTAAATCTATATTTGTCAACCTGAAATAAAATAATCTGCTTTTGTGTGTGTATGTGTATTGGGGTTCTCATGTGGTTAACATACAGTTTTCTCAAAGAATTTGATATTCAGTGACAAGCCGAGTTAAGAAACATGTTTTCGTAGCAACTACGTCAACATATGTGAATTCAATTTATCTTTACTCCGCTTGAAAATTGAGTCGGAAGGATTGCGTCAATACATACAAACACTATATATTTTGGATTACTTGGATTCTTCGGACTATTGTCCTCATCTTTATTGTTATATATATAATGTTTCGGCTGATGTGACTTCCGCTCTTCTTTAGATGTTTCTTGTCGAATTTGGGGATATCTAGAACTCTGGAACCTTCTCGTACTCGGGAACTTTCTCTTCGAACTTGGGAATCTTATGTCCGTAATCATGAACCTTCAAGAAATCTCCAAGTTCAAAGAGAAGGTTCCCAAGTTCGAGAATATTCCCGAATTCAACGAGAAACACCCGAAGAAGGCTGGAGGGCAAATTGACCGAAAGGTTGTGTATATAACAATAAAGATGAGGACAATAGTACGAAAAATCCAAATGATACAAACTATCAAGTCTCATTTCTCGGAATTTTTTAGATGAGGCGTGATAATTAGTATTGTTTGTATTATAATGACTATTGTCCTCATCTTCATTATTATCTGTACAACGTTTCGGCCGATGTACCCTCCGGCCTTCTTCAGGTATTTCTTGTCGGATTCTGGAACTTTCTCAGACTTCTGTTCAATTGGACACATAGCCTAGTGGATAAAGGAGTCAAGTTAAAACAGTTCTAAGTGACAGTTCTAAGTGACAGTTATCTCTAGACTGCAGGTTCAATCCTGGTCAGGGGCAGCAGTAACATAGAATAATAATCAACACAGCTTAACAGCTATGGTTAGCGGAATGAGAACAGGATACCCCCGTGGACTGAATAAAGGCTTAAGTTCAAAGTTCCGTGATGGCTCCCGATTACGACAAGAATCTTCCCGAGTTCGAATAGAAGGTTCCCGAATAAGAAAATAAGGTTCCCGAGTTTGAGAAAGTTCCTGAGTCCGACAAGAAATACCTGAATAAGGCTGGAGAGCACATCGGCCAATATGTTGTACAGATAAGAATGAAGATGAGGACAATAGTCCGAATAATCCAAATAATTCTTATTATCAAACCTTATGTCAAAAATTCAGACAAGCACTGTCTTAGGGAAGAAACTGTTTTTATTCGGTTAGAGTAATATGTAAACTGATCTTAGATAGTGAATCCATGAAAAATCCCTCCAGACTCATGTCCGGACAAGACAGATGCTTTGTATGTCGAAAATGTGTACTTGTTTTTGTTGGTTTTTATTCCGATTCTTTTACGTCAATAAACTAGGTGTGAATACGCGTAGGCTTCATTCGTTTTTGAAAAGCAACAGCCAGAAGATGTTACCTGAGCCATTTTGATTGGAACACATTCACTTAGTGTCAGATGATTGATGCGTCACTCATGATCGTCAGCTTTTAAAGAAACCGACCCTAGGGGAAAAGAAAGAACTACGCAAACATTTTAAACAGCTTTTAAGCGAGAAAGAGATAGAGAGAGGGAAAATAAAAGAAAAGTCTTCGAGGTTGGTAAATGCGGACCGATTCTTAATAGAATGGCGCTGCCGTTAATGTCATTACCAGAATTTCACCATTCTATGAAATATGAAAAATAAAAGACAATGGGTCTTTATTTTATTTTATTTTTTATTTTTTATTTTTTTTGACGAACGTTCGGAAAAATGCTTGCTGCTTTTCTGGTTTTGGGTTGGCGTAAGGGAAGTGCCAATCTTTGCCGTGAAGGCAACCGTTTCCGACGTTCCGACAGGAGGAGAACAAGAAGGAAGATACACAAAACAAAACAATAGAAAAAAAAGAAATATTCTTTATATTATGGTAAAAAAAAGGAATCGTCGTTTCAAGACAATAAGATGGAATCTTAGACAGCCAGGAAAAGTATGGCTATTAATGGGAAATGAGAGAAGAAGAAAAGGCCAAGCCTATCAAATACTGGCCAGGAAGAGAATGAATGGGGGGGGGGACAGATGCTACTTTGATGCAGCCTCACCGAATAAACCAATATATCTTTCTTTCTTTTTTTTCAGATTTCTTTTTTCAGTGTGAGAATCTTTTCCTTAATCAGTTTTCTGCTAGAACTGGGACAGAAAGTTGTCTTTCATCGATACGTCTGGGAGAAATATTGATTTTCTTTGGTATTTCGGAGTAAGAATCACTTAGAATTAGTGATTACGGATATTACATGACTACTTAATAGTCGAGATAGTTGCGCCTTTTCTACTAATACTGGTGATGTGTTTTCTTGTGTACAATACTTTCCTCAATTTGATCTTTGAAAAAATTTAAAATGTCATTAATTATGTATTTTTTCCGACCAAAGAGTAGACCGCCCTACCGGTGGGGCTTTAGAATACACCGACTGCACCTCTGCTGAGGGTTAACACCCCTCCCACCAGTGGTACCGACCCGAGATGCTTAAGGATGGAATCCTAATGGCTAATCAGGCTATGACATGCAACTCTCTACTTTGGCTACTACTTAAGCTAGACTGGCGGTCGGAGGGGCCCCCTGAGATCAATCGACTAGTCATACCTATATGATTCTCCGAACAGTAGGTCTTACCACTCTGCAGAGGTGCAGTCGGTGTTTTCTATAGCCCGACCCAACAGGGCTGTAAATAGAAGGGAGAATAGCATATGATTTAAATATTTAGAGTAAGGGTGCCCAAGAAATAACAAGGAACGATGATAAAAGATCAGCGTTTTTATAATATAATTGTCAAATGATTTCGTCCTGCATTTTACTCAAAATACCGGTTCTAAAGTTCCAGCGTTTCGTTCGTCTTCTAAGTTCGGGGGTCACATTGTAGTTTTGACTTGCGATAAGAGGGCCCTTTTGGTTTGAATTCATAGTTTTCCTTCTCCGGTTGCCATACAGAGATTAAAGAGTCCAGTGTGTCCTACAATTTACCCATAGCTAGAGGGAAAATAGTTAAGTTCGTATCTTTCCCAAGAGAATTAGAGCAATGGGAAATGCAGGATGTCGCCTCCAGGATTTGGGCTTGTGTGTCGGTGTCCATTTCTTACGACGGTAACCCTTTTTAGACAAACTGAACGGACGTCGTTTTCGGGCTCTAAGAAAGCAATACATTTATATACCGTTTTTTTTTTTTAAATAAATAAGGGAAGTAATGATTTCTTTTTCTTCTCTTTTTTAATCTGTTTACTAATTATTATTAATAATTTTTTAAATATTATTATTTATTGCAAATTGTAGATTCAAATTAAATATACTAGTACAAAATAAAAAACACCCTCTGGGTGTTGTAATAATACATTTTTGAAACATATTGCTTGAGGGGTGTGAGTAAAAAATTCAATGTCAGCGAGTTTGTATCCTAAGTAAGTAAAATCATCAAATTCATTAAAGGATTGAAAAATAAAACAATTTGAAATGTAAACTTTAAATATGTATTAAAATAAAACAAACTATATATAGATATATAATACCAGTGATGTATTTATTAAAACTTGTTTTAAAAAACAATGAGGACTGTCTAATGTTGCATGTTCAAATTTTGAGTGTATTTATTCTATGTTATGACGATTTTGGGTAATGTGACGTAAGCAGTGGCGTAATTTTTGTTACAGACAAAAACCGGAAGCGAATCTCCATTATGAATACATTTTGGATTATGTACACTTCTTTGTTTACTGTTTAGTGTTTATTTATTCACGATTTTGTTTAAATGGATTTAATCTGTAATAACTTTCTTCATAAGTAAGTAAAATGATCGGGGTGGCCTAAAGTCGGTATGGGGGAGTATATCCCCTTTTCATTAGCGCTAGACCAAGGAGATTGTTTTTACCGTCTGAGGTGGAGCGCCGTACCTACCATCAGTTCCTTACTTTACCGCATAGCTCCCTGTGCTACTCATACTCTGAGCTAGCGAGGGCCGGTATAGAACTAGGCACCTTGTGGTTTCTAGCCGAACTCTCTATCGTTCTTCGTAAGTTATGTAAATACCTCGAATTTTAAACTCTTTCTAGATTTCTTCATCCCCTAGTCAGTTATTCATTCAATGTTTGTTTGCAATCACGGCACCAGAGATTGCCATTCAAAAATTGGTCTGTTGGGACACTCACGCTGTGGCAGATAAAGAAAAAAGCGGACACTACGCCATCGTCTTTAGTGGACGGAGGGATGCCATCAACCATATATGTACACAGCGTGATTGTAAAGTAAAGTATTTAAAAAATCTTATAATCTATTTTTGAAAAAAGAAGACACTTTCTCTTGCTGCCACTCGAATGAACTTATGAGAAAGTGGACGTAATTTCTGGAAATGACATCACTACATCCGGGTCACTGGCATTAAAAGGGTGACCATGCTCTTCTCTTATATACACTCACTGGAAGCGCGTGGTGTAATGGTTAAAGGCATGGGAAATGGACTTGTCGCTCCGAGTTCAAATCTAGTAAAAATTAACAGTTTTATTACAAAATTTGTGGGTTCTGTTTTTTCTGGGTCACCCTGTAATATGTTACTCAACTAGGGGGGTAGGGTTAGGGTTTAGTGTTAGGGGTTAGTGTTAGGGTTAGGGTTAGGTTTTAGGGTCAGTTTGATAGGAAAATGAATAATTTGGGTTCTGATTTTTCTGGGTTACCCTGTAATATCATGTTACTCAACTAGGAAATAACCAAAAAATGAATCTGAAAAGAAAACAACAACATAGATTTAATTGACTTATATTAAGTAACAAACATTAAAGAATTGAGAAAAATGTAACTACATATAAAAAATATAAATAATTTAAAATAGGGTGTTACTTTATATTGATGTATTGACCTACCAGTAAGAAAGAAAAAAATTACATTCATCCGTTCTGTGCTGACACTGGTTAACGTCTAATCAGTGGTTCCCAACCTATGGCCAAAATGGACCAGAGCAAATTTCAGGTGAGCCAAGGAAATTTAATTCTATATGATTTCAGAGCATTCACTTTTTATATACAAAATTCAATCATATATGTGGGAAATTTATATTTTCTAGAAAGTAAGATGTCAACTAATTCACGGTAGGGGAGAGTGGGGAGAGATTTACGCCCCTGATACACCCCCTATATGCCAATTGAATAAGATAATGAACTTTTTAAATTGGTTGATTATTTTAAAGGGGGAAGAATTGTTTCTCCAAGTCTTATTTTTATAATAAAATGTGCTGGGGCACGGTCTCAATGTATGAGAACGATGCTCCGGCTCAGTATTACAGTCGTTGTGTTGGATGATACCGAATATAATACTATAATGGGAGATTTCTTCTAATTCTGGTCGTACCACATATTATAGTATTATAGTGTCTTAAAGGAGAGCTGGTTTTATTCCTTTACCAACTCGGCTGAAATATGATAACCAGAAGCTGTCAACGGGGTCAAACATAACAAACAGGAACGCCTTCTGATAAACAAACTACCATAATTAATAATTAGGGTAGTTTTAATTAATTAGTATTTAATTAAAAGATCGCCAATCAACGCATAACACTTTAATAGTGTTATATTTTCTGTTTGTGAAATCATTGTTGTTATTTGCACATTCATATATATAGGAAAATTGCAAAATTAAATTAAATGATAAATAGTCGTTAAATTGTAACTGAAAAGTACATGTAGTTTAGATACTTGAGATAAAGTGTGTGCGTCAATATGGCTGTGTCTTGATTGAATAAATATTTTATGTTCACTGGAAATATTTTTTTCTATTATAATAACTTTATGGGCCACAAAAAAAATTCTTGTTTCAAAGTGGGCCATGAGCTGAAAAATGTTGGGAACCCCTGGTCTAGATGACTTACCAAGTGCTATTGCCAATAGGGACGGATGGCAAGAGACAGTCAAAGGAAATCGTATTATCGCCATGCCTCGACGACGACGACGACAACGACGCTGCTGCTGCTACTGTTGATAAGGATTATTATTATTATTATTATTATTATTATTATTATTATTATTATTACTAGCAAATATATGCACCCTCCGGGTGCAAGTATTTAGGTTTTGATGTTATAAAATATTATATCAAATTATAAACTATTTAGAAAATGATAAACTGAGGGGGTATAATAGAAAAATATAACAGCTTTAGATTTAACTCTTCTATCATTTTCTGTCACTCCCTTCTTCCATTTTTCCTAATTTATCTATTTAGTTAGATTATGAAGTATTTAATAAAATTACAGTTCTTTCGTGTTGTTTATGGATTTCTTTTTAAATTTATCCCCGAGATCTTTGCTCAGATTCGTTAAGAGAAAACCAAACAATTAGAAATCAATAATACTAAGCATATATTTATTAAAATCAAATTTTAAATATCAATATGCAAATTAGCCTTCTCGTTCACACTGTAAACCGCTATTTTGTTGTATATATAAATACAATTACATGCTATTAGTAAGTAGATATGGTCAACAGTATTAATAAGGTATAACAATTTTATCAATAATTGAGGTTTAAATAAAAATAAATTCATGGTAAATGTGACGTCAATAACTAAGGGAATTATGACTTGAATAGTGATTTAGTTTCGGTTACAGACAGAAAAACACACAATCTCCATTATAATAAGATTATTATTATTATTATATTATTATTATTATTATTATTATTATTAAGCCACGGTCGTTTTATGTGGTCAGTTAGTTATACGTTAATTCGATAGTTGTCTCTTTTTTCCCGTTATTTTTAAACTATGAAGCCTTTATGCAAAACGTCGATTTTTTTTATTAAAACTAATTTTGCTTTTATATGCGTTTTAATATTATTCATTAACCCCCTTCTGTCCGCTAGCAAATATTAACAAACATGCCAACTGATTGAATCAAAATTCACTGTTCTTTAATAGAATTTCTTTCTTTTTTTTTCTTTTTAGTATTTTGTGTTTTATTATTTTCGCCCGGAAACTGGAATTAAATACGGTATGAACACAGCAGCAGCAGCAGCAGCAGCAACAACAACAACAAAAACAACAACGTTTTACGTTTATCGGTCTTCATCTACTACCCTCACCCCATAACACCCCAAGTTTCTTTGGTTTTGTTTTCTGTTGAAATGTCAATCCTTAGAAAATTCTTATTCACCGATCGACTTTTTTGGTTCGATTCTCCGTTCGTTGTTTCCTTTCACCAATATGCAAATGAATAGCAAGAAACAAAATTGTACTTTCCAAGACTATTTTGTAATTTTGCATTTAGTGTTAAAATTCATGAAGAAACGGCTTGGTTGAGACCCTACACCACAAATCGATGATTTCGTATTATATTCCAAGTTGAATATCAATGAATTCTATCCAATTTAATAAAGGGTTTTGGATTTATTTCGCATGGAATTTCAGAAGAACTTTTGCATTTTTTAAGGAATTCTCGGTTTATCTGAGATGTTTAAGATTTCTTAAAAGGAATAAATGAATTGGCCAAATATTCCTAGGATATTGGAAAATAAAAGACTAAAAAAAGAATAAGGATGAAAAATTCCTGAACATTTTCCACAGAAACATATTTTGGAATTGTCTTAAAGTGTCTAGATTTATTTTTCACAATATTTCTGACTAATTATTTTGATTTTTCGGACTATTGTCCTCATCTTTATTGGGGTAAGTAAAAACACAGCGTTTCGGTCGTTATATCCTCTGGTCTTATTCAGGTCTTCCTGTCTATGCGGTCATAGCAATGATCAAACCTGGGAAATCATTTTAAAGAGTTTGACCGTTGATCAAACAGAGCGTCGAAGAATTTTTGAAGATCGCATTCAAATAATAACGTCATTGTTTTTGAACTCCTATCAATCCAAAATGCGTCATGAGAAGCGTCATGATCATTAAAAATATATTTTTTATTGGCGTGGAATTTCTGAAATATTTAAGTACATTCTTTTGGAAGTTTTAGGGAATTCTTAGGCTGTTTGAGTTGTTTAAGATTTCTCAAAGAGAGGTGATGAATTTTCCAAATATTTTTTTGGATATTGGAAAATCAGAGATAAAAAAAAAGAATGAGGATAAATATTTCTGAACATTTTCAAAAGAAACATATTTTAGAAAAGTCTTAAAGTGTCTGGATTTATTTCTCGCATTTCTGATTAATTTTTCGGACTGCTGTCCTCATCTTTATTCTGTTATGTAAAACCTCATATTTTCGAGGGCTGTATGCTTCGGACTTCTTCAGGTTTTAGGTTGTCGTATACCTCTTTACTTACTTCTTACTTCTATGCTTCTTCTGGCGTCTTTGGTATCTTAAGTTCTTCTAGGTCTCTTCTATCATCTAGACTTCGTCTTGGTGGTCGGTCGCACTTAACTCATTTCTTCTTCTAGATCAGTCCTGTTACTTGACATTCATCAACCACAAAACCGGGTCATTTTCTTAAGCTTTTATTTACTTAGTATTTTACTTAACTAAACATTTCATGTAACTAAATATCTGACTAACATAGCGCGCGTATGCAGTGTGAGTTCCAATTAAGGCAGGACATCTTCACTGCCAGACGTCCAGGCTGAAACTGAAGACCCAACCAGGTCCCACGTGACTTAACGTATTTCGCGGGCTTTCTGTACTATTCCATGGAAAGTCCCACCCGTGATATGAAAGGGGTCATCCCTTTAAAAATACAGGGGATTGACAATAATCTTATGCAACCGCATAAATTATGTAACAAGGTGAGCAAGCTAGTCTCGCAGATTCATTAGTACTGAATAGCGAATTCGATCCTCACTGGATGCCCCATACTTACTATCGTGTGTCACATGATACCCTCGGCGAATTAGTTGGGTAAATACATACTTTACACTTCCCAGAGCTTTAAAACTATGTCATAACCAGTACACACATTTTAGGAAGAAGGCTTCTCCATTGTAGGGGATACATTCAACTTGTTCGCCCAGCAGAGAGGTTAATAGTTAAATGCGTTCGGCTTCCATAACTTCATGAAAAAATGGATTTCAAAATAAAAATAAATGTGGTGGATAAGCAATACAAGATAATCAGGATTTATATTTTTGCATTTAAAACGATTAGGACGGCCTCACTTTTAACCAGAGTGTGCTGCAAGTTGATAACTGTCGGAAGATTAAGGAACAAGAGTATTAATATATAAATATATAAGTTGGATATATTTTCAGATTCATTTTCTTTTTTTTTTCTTTTAGAGGGGAATTGGTTTATTGGAAAAATTATTTTAAGCGCGCAAAAATATTTGTTTTGAGGCTATTCAAAATGGCAGCAAAGTGCTCCAGGCTTGAGCAGATGTTTGTCATCAGACTTTTGATGGCTTAATAGTTTGGGTGCCTATGGTTCGATGTGCTCAGCCTCCCATAAGTTTATCAGAAAATCGACTTTTATTGATTCCAATGCTTGTAAAAGACAAGAGAAAACCAATTCACAGAATTCTAAGTGAAAAAGCAACGTAGATATTGGTAAATTTGTTTTCATTCAGTTCCGTTTAATTAAAACACCGGAGGAGAATAAAAAAAAAACGATCACGAACCAAAGAAGCAATAAATTTCGTGTCTGGAAAATAAAATGAAATAAAAACTGGAAGTTTTCAAAACAACATAAAAACGGCAAATGATCAACTAATGTTTAAATTCTATTTGGCCGAAAACAATTCACTTTCTTAGATATTTCACCCATATAAGGTCAATTCACTTTTCGCACTTTTTGAAATCAGGGACTGAACTAAAAACCGCCTGAAAGTCTGTCTATAACCGAAACTACGACACCACAATCGACACACTTCCCTTGATCATTTACGTTATATTCTCAATGGTTATCAACTAATCCCTATTTAATCTAATTTATCACATTTTTTTATTAACATTGTTTCTATTAAATTCTAGCTGAGATAGCTTTGCTTCAAAACAGCCAAAAAATTGACAAAAGATAACCCATCATTTTATCTTTAACAAAATGTTAGTTAAAAAATGCGTTATCTTGTGCTGCATATTTTCCTAGATTTTTATATAATTAGTATTTTTTTTAAATTAAATTGTTCATTAAAGTTTAACTACGGGTGACAAAACCCGCCGAATTCTCTCCCTTTCTGAAAAGGGGTTTCCCGTTGTCAGTTGACCGCGAGTTTCACAAGTGTTTGATTTTTTTACTCGAATTCATTCATTGAAGACTTTATTTCAAAAGGTACGTTGTTTTATTTATTTTCTTTTATATTCCTTTAAGAAAATAAACTTTGAAATTAATACGTAATTAAAAGAAATCATTTTTGATTATTGAACACTGAAATAAAACTCCTAAAACCCAATGTTCTTAAAGATATATTTTACGTGAATATTTTTATTCTAAATATTGTTAGACTAACACTAAATTGTAAACATTTGTAATATTATATAAAAAAAACTTTTATAGTTTTGTTCGACACGTGAAATAAAGTTTAATTTTGACAGTTTTTTCTTTTCATTTAATAATTTTTTCAAGTTATGTAAATTTTCATTCGTGGCATCACGAATTCTCTCTTATTGCCAAATGAATTTTCTTTTTGATTATGAAATTATTTGCTATTGAAATCTCGAATAAATTTATAGTAAAATTTACATAGCGAATAATTTTATTTTTTTGTATTTTGTAAAGATTTCCTCCCACAGTCATTTTCTAAAAAGTTAACTGGTCAGTATCTGGAATTTAAGTTAAAAAATGTAAGACATTCTATCGACTCTAATTAATCATCGAGTTTTTTTGGGGTTTTTTTACAAATGTACCATCATTAAATTCTCTTTCAAGAAATGTAAAATTCCTTTTCCCCCTCACACACACAAAAAAAGAAAAAAAACGAAGAAACTTACATTATGTGGGGTTAATGGAGCGTGAAAAAAAAAACGACAAAATACTCAGGCTTTTTAATTTAAAGTCAAAATTTAATTAAAATAAAAGCTCCTGTTACTTGATATACCGAAAATGTTATTAAAATCGGATTATTAGTTTATTTTTGCTTTTTTTTTAAAATTTCTTGTGCTTCAACTTATCGACGATTTCGAAAACCACGGGGAAAAAATAAACAAAAGCTCGGTAATTTCTCCGGTAAAATTACATTAATTTTATCAGTGAAGATACCGTGAAATCATGGAAAATGTAACACTCTAAAACTATCAACAAAATAAATTTTGTAGTTATTAATGATTAAAAAGTTTCCGTTAAGGTAAAAAAGAAGAAAAAAAAAGCTTTTGATTTAAAAGTTTTTGTTTTGTTTTTGTTTTTTCTTCTTAACATACTTTAAGAATTCATACCGCTAAATCTTTATTAAACTTTAGTTTTTATCATAATTGACGCAATACTTTTAAAATTTGCTATTCAATGTTTCAGTGAGAAATTAAAGATATTGGGTAAAATCCAATGTTTATCTTTTATTTCGAAATACCCGAATACGAGATAGTAAAAAGTGGCACTTGTACGTTACCATATATTGTGTTGTTATCGGCGAAGGAAAAATAATGTTATCGCCTTTTGGTATGTGTGTGCAAAACACGCTCTTTTAATACGCACGAGGATTGTTAAAAAATATTTTAAAACGTCAATAAAAAATTGAAAAATAACGTTTTAATGTTTTCTTTTACGTTTAATATAAAGAAATATGCCAAGTTAATGTATTATATAAAGGAAAAAAACAAATTTCTCTTACATAAAACCTAATTTTTTGCATTTAAAAGTAATTTCCCGTAAATTACCGTACATTCTTAATCTTTGTTGGCATAATTATCGCATCTTGACCTGTGCACAATTTTTTATATGGATGATCGTAAGTATAATAATTTATTTTCTGAAGCAAAAACAAATTACTAATTTAGCATTTCCTTGATGTCTCACGATTTAACTTATGCACCGCAACGACCCAGCGCTGCAACAAAAAACAACAACTACAAGAGTTTTCCTCAAAAACCAAAGCGTATATTATTTCCGTTAGATCCATCCATTAATAAAAATGACGACAATTTGTAATTCAAACATTATTTTCAAATTAAAAAAAAATAAAAACCGAAATATGTTATGTCATTAATTTTAGCTAGATATTTTTTATACAATATTTTCTTTGATTAATAAATACGATTTTGATATCCGCTAAACAGAAGTATTTATTTTACTTTTTTTTTTTTAAATCCCTGAAAAAGCAAAAACAAGTAGACAATAGGAACTTTTTATATAAAATTCTTTAGAAAATAATCTAACAATTTAGGAAAAAAAAGAAAAAAAAAGATACATATTTTTTCTTATTTACGAGATTTAAGTTTCAATGTTTAAGATGCCCTATTACCAAAACCGAGTTAGTTGCGATTTATTATTTTTTTACATATGTTCCGTCGTTAAATTATCTTTTCAAAAATGTAAAAATTATTTATATCCAAAAAAAAAGAGAAATTTGTATGAGGAGTCAATGCGCGAAACAAAAACTAAGGGAAAAAAATTAACCTTTTCAAATTAGTAAACATTTATTTACAATCAAAGTTCTTCTTTTATTACTTCATATACCGAAAGTTTTATTAAAATCGGATAGTTAGTTTATTTATATGATTTTTAAAAGAATTTCCTGTGATCACCCTTTTTTAGAGCCAGCGAGAAATTGCACATTCCTAGCGTTTTGGGATACAAGTTTATTTCCATGGCACTCTATCTTTGAACATGGCTATATGCAAATTTATAAGTAAATAGTGCTCAATATCGTTTATTGAGCATGTATATTTTAGGGTAGCGTAGTCAAGAAGTGAACCGTGCTTGGTTACTGTCAGTTTCTCGCTTATGCACGTTTCAGACTTAATGAGTGTGTTAGTTTGTTTTTTTGTTTTTTTTTTGTTCTCCATTATATACTGTAGTATAGTGCTTTGTTGGGAGAGTAGTTTTGTTTTATGGTTACAAGAGGGGAGGGGTTCGGTTTTATGGTTCTGTTGTATGCGGGGCTTTATTGCTCTCATTGTAAGAAATTTTATTGGCTCTAGGGGCAACTTGTTCCACTGTTTAATATTTAAGTTTTTTTTTTATTTGTTGACTTTTTTATGATTTCTTATTTTTAGCGGGGTGGGGGGCTTCTGCTTTGATGTTTATTGCTTATGTTTTTTCTTTAATTTATTTCTTTTTAATTTTTTTTCTTTTCTCTTTTTTATTAATTATTAGTTATTATTGTTGTATTAAGGGGGCGGTTGAGATCAGTCGGTAGAACACTAGCCGAGAAATCGCAAGGTTCCTGTTTTGATACTTCATT
>CM042162.1:88982924-89067924 GCA_023376005.1 Doryteuthis pealeii
CTTAAAAAAAACATTAATATATATATATTAAATTTTTACTTGAAGGCACTTACAACGCATGTATCGCATAAAATTCGATACTTTTTCTTATAGAAAATGAACTTGACAAGTGTAATCCCAGTAAAGGATGGCTCGATGTGTAGAATACCGTACAGACTGTTTCGACTTTATTAAGTCTCATCAGCGGTATATACTAACGATTTCCCTCCGACAGAAATCGAAACCGGGACTTCAGCAGACGCAGTGAAACACTAGTGAAACACTTTTATCGCCTCGGCCACAGTACACAGCTGACCATCCTAGCGAAATTAAGCTTGTCAAGCGATACTACGCGCCTCTACCATAATAGGTAAGGGGGCGCTATTGAGAGAATAATAACAACAAACAGACCGAATGCCCTTCGGCGAAGTGAATAAGATTTTTGGATGTTTGTTTATTTAGAAACGTTGCTGATAAAGTGTATATATGCTGATAAATATATATATATATATATAATATATATATATATATATATATATATATAGATAGATAGATAGATAGATAGATAGTTCAGAATGGTCGAATTCCCATTATCCACTCTCGCCACATGGCACAAGTGGCCATCCCTCTTGGCAGGCCTTCCGTACCGCATCTAGAATACGCACAGAGCTGATTGATGTAGATAATTTTTTTCCTGGTGTGTGCATATGTATGTCCACATGAGAACGTCACTCATGAGATCGTCGTTGTTTCTCCAGTAGTATTCAGCATATTTGTTCAATTTATTTGGATGGACACACGGCAGCTCTTTGTGGGATGTTTCTTCCAAGATTTGTTCAAGACATCGTGTAGCATGGTTGCGTCGTTCCATGCATGTCTCTTTTTCTCGTTAACTATAAGTGATATATGATAGGCATTTAAATAGAGGATAAATAGATAGATAATAGATGATAAACAGATAGATGGATAGATATTACCAGGATGAGATATATAGATAGATTGATAAGATCATAAATAGATAGATAGATATAATAGTACAAACATGAATAGATATGAACATAGATAGATAGATAGATAGATAGATATATACCAGGATAAGATATATAGATTGATTGATAAGATCATATATATTATATATATATATATATATATATTATATATATATATATAGAGAGAGAGAGAGAGAGAGAGTGAGAGAGAGAGAGATAGATAGATAGATAGATATGAAACATGAATAGATATGAACATGAATAGATAGATATAGATAGATAGATATTACCAGGATGAGATATATAGATGATTGATAAGATCATAGATAGATAGATAGATAGATAGATAGAATATGAACAAGATGAATATGAACATAGATATGAATATAAGTAGTTGATATACACATATATAGATAAATAGATAGATAGATATGAACAGGGTTAGATAGATATTAGCCGGATGAGATATCTAGATACATGTATAGATAGATATGTACATAGATAGATAGATAGATAGATTGATTGAAGATATGAACATAAATAGATAGACAGACAGGCAAACAAAATACAGAGATATTGGGTATTATATATATATATATAATATATATATATTTATATATATATATATTATATATATATAATGAGAGAGAAAAGAGAGAGAGAGAAGACAGACAGACATTTATTTCTGCTCTAAATAAAGTCGAAGTGAACTCTAGCAGAATTACTTTACCATATTTTTATTTCATAATTATTTTCCTGATAGAGAACAAATTGTTTCTAAGAATTCTTAAAGATTCCTTTTCTACAATCAATATCTTCAAAACTATTTACAAAAGGGAACTGCATTGGAAATTACATGTTTTACCTAAACACCACATCGAGGCATCCGTTGTGTAATGGTTATCAAATCGACACGGTGACACGAGTTCAATTCCAGAAGGAGACTGTTTGCACTTCACATGGATCGGTGTTTTCCCAACCTTTTTCTATTTCCGCACCCTCAACGTCCTGCATATCATAGAACATATATGGCACACATAACGATTGGTGTTGATGAGTCAACAGGGGTAGTATACTCATCATTGTTCTCATGTTGGGGATCATGCTGGAAATCAGAGTGTGGCAAGGTAGAGCAACAATTGCAGTCGGGTAGCTCTCTTGTGATTTCATCTGATTGACCAAGCCCGCCTTCAATATCTATCTATCTGTCTATCTATCTATCTCACCCTGTTCATATCTATCTATCTATGTTCATATCATTCATGATGTGAACATACTAAGATAGATAGAATGACATAAACAGAGATAGATAGATGGATGGATTGATATGAACAGGGTGATATATAATATATATATATATATATATATATATATGTGTGTGTGTGTTGTTTTTTTTTTTTAAGATTTCACCACGCCTGAGCGAGGCTTAATTTATAGTAAAAAAAAACTTTAAAAAAACTAAAAGAATTTCGAAGAATCCGCACGAGCGCACATACAACGGTCCGACATGCCATCACGGAAAATCCCGAACATTTCAAATATATGGTGTTCCTCCAACTTAATACAACAAACGATTACGACGGCGCCGTGGGATGGGTGCTGAAAAACACAAGTGCTTCTGCCTCTGATGATGAGAAATTTTCTTCNTAAAAGAATTTCCAGATTTTCTAAGACAATCAAGTATCCTTACACCAAACTATTATACAAGAAAAAGGGGAACTGCCATTTGGAGAGAGATTACATGTTGTATACCTAAAACACAACTCGAGGCATCTCAGTATTGATTGTAAGATTAGTGTTAAGTGCAGAATCGACACGGTGCGAATTGAATAGCGACAGAGAGTTAAGACTGAATATACCAAGAAAAGGAGGACGAATGGAGACGACATAAGAAACGATAGGAAATAGATCGGTGTTAAATATACAGCAACGCGTATAGATATGTACGTATTATCACGCGATCCGATTCAACAGTACCTAGCATGGAGATATATCATATCGAAACATAATTTATAGCTCACACCATACACGCATTCGGGCTATTAATTGACTATGTTGCATACAAGGAGGATAGTCGTAATAAACTCATTCACATTTGTTATTTCATAACACCGGATCTGATAAAGACCGGATCATTGCCTGGTAAATCCGAAGGTGATGTGCGAAAGTGTGTAATACACTATATCACCTTTGCAAGTGGGCCTTGTTAGCTCTCTTGTTAGAATTTCTACTTGGAAATTGTACCAATTGCCCTGCCTTCACAACTCCGTAATAAACTAGTCTAGATTCTGTACTCTCAGTCTACTGCTCTACCACATGTGTCATGACGGACTCATCTTTTTATTTTTACGATATGTATCATCTATATCATTCACTTGATGTGCATAAAATCATACTAAGCTATGTTAAGATAGAATGACATAAAATCAGAGATAGTATGAAGATGAGGATGTGATTCTAGATATGAACAGGGGCGATAACTCAAAATAGCTATATAATATATTATATACTATATATATATATGTGTTGTTGTGTTTGTTTATTCTTTCGAGATCTTCACACGCTCTGCGAAATGCGAGGTAATCTTTCAATTTTTTAGTCAAAAAAAATAACTTTAAAAAAACTAAAATGAAGTTTCGAAGATGTATGTGTACCGGCTAGCGATGCATCACTCTACAATACGTCGACTCTGCCATGCACTCTGATTACTCTGGGATCTCCTCCGAATGCATCTCTGTCACATATTGTCGTTCTCCTCCAATCCTTAATAATCATACAACTACGCATCCTACAGACGCGCGCCGTCGGGATGAGGTAGTGCTGAATAAATAAAACACATAGTAGCTTAAGAGTAATTCTGACCTCTGAATGATGAGAATAGTTGTCTCGTAGAGCAATATTATTTAGTGAGGTAAGAATTAGAGAGGCTATGTTAAACTACCTTATTACATAGCCTTGCTAATATTGCGTTTCAAATGTTATATTTTACACACACACACACACACATGCACACATTAATATATATATTATATATAATATATAGAGATATAAGAGAGAAGAGAAGAGAAGCAGAGACAGAGACAGAGAGACAGAGAGAGAGAGAGAGAGAGAGAGATATGCATACATACATACACATAGAAGATATGAACGGAGTAAGATAGATATTTGAGTAAGATAGATACATTTACAGACATATAGAGAATTGAATTCTAAAAAATGGTCCGAATTGAACGCTAGCAGAATTCATTTCGGCAAAATTCAAAAATCTATAAACAAGGAATAAAAATATTAATTCAATTATCGGTTTTTGTCGGTGTTGATAAAGTGAATTACGTTCTTAACAAATAATTTAGATGTTGGTAAAATTTGAAGAAGAATTCTCTTCTTCTTTCCTTCTTTTCTTTCCAATTCCTTCTTCTTTCTTCCTCTCTTTCCATCTTTCTTTTCTTCTTTCATTCCTTCTTTCTTCCTTCTTTCTTTCTTCTTTGTCTATTTCCTACTTTCTGTCTTTCCATCTTCTTTTCTTCTTTCTTTCCTTATTTCCTTCTTTCTTTCTTTCCTTCTCTCTTCATCTTCTTTTTTCTTTCATTCCTTCGTTCTTTCTTTCCTTCTTTCTTTCTTTGTCTATTTGCTACTTTCTGTCGTTCCTTCTTTCTTTCCTTCTATCTTTCCTTTTTTTCCTTCTTTCATTCTTTCCTTTCTTTCTTTCTTTCTTTCTTTCCTTTCCTTCTTTCTTCCTTTCCTTCTTTCTTCCTTTCCTTCTTTCTTCCTTTCCTTCTTTCTTTCTTTCCGCCTTTAGTTCTTTCTTTTTCTTTCTTTCTTTCTTGAGTCCTTGCCTTCTTTCCTTCTCTCTTTCTTTCTTTCCTTCCTTCTTCCTTTCTTTCTTTCCTTCTTTCCGTATTTCTTTCTTTCTTCCTTTCCTGAGTCCTTTCTTTCTTTCCTTCTATCTTTCTGTCCGTCTTTCTTCCTTTCTTCTTTATTTCTTCTTTCTTTCTTTCTTTCCTTTATATTTCCTTCTTTCTTTCTTCCTTCCTTTCTTTCTTCCTTTCTTTCTTTCCTTCTTTTCGTATTTCTTTCTTTCCTGAGTCCTTTCTTTCTTTCCTTCTATCTTTCTTTCTTTCCTTCTATCTTTCTGTCCATTTTTCTTTCTTTCTTTTTATTTTCTTCTTTCTTTCTTCTTTCTCTCTTCTTTCTTTCTTTTCCGTCCTACTTTTTGAATCACCTTTTAAAAAAGGCGTCCAGTGATTTCCTGCTAATGCATATTAACGTATTATTCAACCACATTAACTAAATCAACTTCGATCTACTTTGATCCACACCAGCCATGATCTCTTCGGGGGTGGGGGGGGTGGGGGTAAGGTATCACTAATGACCCCAGCTCTCTATGTCGTCTCTTGATAACCTCTCTCATTTATATTTAAATTAAATGCATTACTAATTCTCGGATTTACGTATCTCAAGTGTTTAGTGAAGTAGCTAATATACTTCAGGTGCCGACAGACATATGCATATATACGTATGGGATTCGGAGCTTGTAGCAAGGTGGGTAATGTGCACATAGTCAGCGTGTGCGGACACGTTTGTGTGTGCGATGTCTGTGTGTAGGTGGGTGTCTGCGTTCGCACTCGGGATTTTGTATCGGTGAAGTTAACGAAGGCAGAAGGTCAGAGAAAGTAATTTTACATTCAATTGAAAAGAAGTCAGAAAGAGAGAGAGGGGGGCGGAGAGAATGAAAGAGAGACAGAGCAAGAGAGACATAGACAGAGGGAGAAAGAGAGAGACAGAGCCGGAGAGAGATAGAGACGGAGAGTGAAAGAGTAACAAGAGAAATAATTAACAACTCTTTCGTTAAAGGCTTTCTATCTAGGGAGAAATGAGAGAGAGAGAGAGAGGGCGAGAGAGAGGCGGAGGGAGTGGGGGGAAATAGACAGATAGACAGACCGCAACCGAGGCAGACAGACAGAAAAACAGAGCGAATAACGACTCAATAAAGTATTAAAAGGCTCATCGCTACTTAATTTCGCTGATCTAGTGGGAACCGGTGCTTTCAGCGTTTACTTGGTTGTAATAAATAGAAAGATATCAATAGATATTAACAGAGATAGATAGATTGATAGATAGATAGATAGATAGATAGATATGAAATGACTTTGATAGATCGATTGATAGTAAGATAGATATGAAAGGATATAGAATAGATCGATTGATAGAGAGATAGATAGGAAAGGACAGATAGATAGATAGATAGATAGATATGAAAGGACTTAGATAGATCGATAGATAGACTTGAACGGACTGAAATAGATAGATTTAAAAAACTGATATATATATATAATATATATATATATATATATATATAATATATATATATATATATATATATGTAGAGACAGAGAGAGGGGGAGAGAGAGGAGAGGAAGAGAGAAAGAGAGGGAAGAGGGAGAGAGGGAGAGAAAGAGATACAATATAATATAATGGAGAATGAAAATAAAAGTATTAGCATATAAAGGTGCTCAATACTAAAAGAGCAGTCTTCAGACGGTCAACGATATTGAAATATAGAAACATTTTAATATTTTTGACCGTCTGAAATTTCATGATATGCATGAAACTGCAATTAGGGAATATTAACTCCATAATATTTAATCTCTGATTTTCTCTCTCTCTCTCTCTCTCTCTCTCTCTCTCTCTCTCTCTCTCTCTCTCTCTCCACACACACACACAACACACACACATCTATCTATCTATATATTATATATATATATATATATATATATATATATATATATGAAGGGTAAAATGGATATTAATCCGACAATATGTGAAGAAAAGTTTGTAGAAAAAACAACAAGATGTTAAATGTTTGCTGACAAACGTCTGTTTCGACCATGTGAAGATATATTTATTTCGTTTTTTTCCATTTACAATGTTGCTTTGAAAAAGACCTCTTCACATGGTCGAAACAGACGTTTGTCAGCAAAACATTTAACATCTTGTTGTTTTTTCTACAAACTTTTCTTCACACACACACACATAATATATATATTATATATATATATATATATATATATATTATATATATATATATATAATATAATATTAAGAAATTTGAAAAAACAAGTGTTCCAAAAATGAGATGAATTTATTTATCGACGGTTAAACGTTTCGGTTTCATTAACCTTCATCAGGATGTATTAAGGGGTGAAGAAATTAATGGATGCTTTAAGGATGACAGGAGATAAAAATTCTTTATGAAATTTTTTTGTGTAACTGTATTTGTTCAGCATTATATTTTTGAAAGACGAGTCGCGATCCGCACACGCGAAGTTACGTCACGCGTCATGACATCTTCGCGTGTGCGACTCGTCTTTCAAAAATATAACGCTGAACAAATACAGTTACACAAAAAAAAATTATAAAGATTTTTTATCTCCTGTCATCCTTAAAACATCCATCAATTTATTCACCCCTTAATACATCCTGATGAAGGTTTAATGAAACCGAAACGTTTAAGAGTCGATGAATAAATTCATCTCATTTTTGGAACACTTGTTTTTTCAAATTTCTTAATATTGTCGGATTTTATTTCCATATTATATATATATATATATATATATATATATATATATATATATATATATATTGTTTTGCTATCAAGAACAGAAATATTTTCGCGTTTTTAAAAATTAATGTTCCGTAAAAGTAAATATCTTGCCTGACATTTAAGACTTTATAAGATATGAAATTCTGTTTAAAGGACAAACTTGTTCGCATACAATTGATTAAACCAACACAAATGGAGTGAAAGTATATTTTAACTGCGTAGACATTTAGAAGATATAAAACGTGAAATCTTCCGTCGACCATATTTACAAATGGCAACGAAGTTCTAACCAGACAAGAGTTAACAAGAAAAGAAAAGAAAAAAAAACACGTAAAAATAAAAATGTCGGGCAGTTGTCTTAAAATGCTGAACTTATTTCTTTCCGCTTCAGATCCTCTTTTGTTCAGGCGAAAACAACCATTTCTAAAATGGCCGCTCTCAGCGTCCATGTTTTTCTTCTCTTTTTTGTGCAATGTCATTTTCGAGTGTTTTGACTCTTGATATGAAAGAAAGAAGATCGACATTCGTCACGGATGTCGATGGCTTCAAGGAAATAAATGGTTTCGTAAAAGCTGAGTATGTTTACTGGGAAGAAGAAGAAAATGAATGGTAGAGAAAATGGTTGGATGGAGACAGACAGTCCACAATAATCAATGAACTCAAGTAAAAAACTGAATAAAACTCTTAAAAGGAGGATTGACTAGATATTCCTTTAGAAAATTTGTTTGCTTTTTAAACGATCTCCTAATAAATCTTATGGCAGTTTACATATTAGTATTCTCTGTGATTCTGCGAAAATGTAAGTATAAGAAATACCTTCATTATTAGTTCGAAACCAACACACGCATTCATCATAATGCATAAGGCTATCGAAATGATAACCTAACACTGAATATTTCGGTAAGGAAAAGACAAAGTCACTTTATAAAGTGATATTAACATTTATCAAGAATCTGCTAACAAATGTAATGGCTGTATAAATCGTCAGGCGGCCTAAAGTCGGTATCAGCCTGATAGCGAGGGAGTCTAACCCCTTTTCACTAGCGCTAGTCAAGGAGATTGTGTTTTAGCAAATGAGGTGGAGCGCCACTCCTTATATCAGTTCCTCTCTTTACCGCACAGATCTCTGAGCTACTCATACGCTGAGTTGGTGAGGGCCGGTATAGAACCAGGAATCTTGTGGTTCCTGATCGGACGCTGTACCGACCGATTGTTGTATACATATTAATATTTAATGGAACTCTCTGAAAATGCAAGTCTAAGATTTAACTAACACATTCAAAATCCCTCACTATCAGGCTGATACCGACATTAGGCCGCCCTGACGATTTATACAGCCATTACATTTGTTATCAGATTGTTGATAAATGTTAATATCACTTTATAAAGTGACTTTGTCTTTTCCTTACCGAGATATTCAGTGTTAGGTTATCATAGCCTTATGCATTATGAAGAATGCGTGTGTTGGTTTCGAACTAATCCTCCGGTAATTCTTATACTTACATTTTCACAGAATCACAGACAATACTAATATGTAAACTGTCATAAGATTTATTAGGAGATCGTTTAAAAAGCAAACAAATTTTCTAAAGGAATATCTAGTCAATCCTCCTTTTAAGAGTTTTATTCAGTTTTTTACTTGAGTTCATTGATTATTGTGGACTGTCTGTCTCCATCCAACCATTTTCTCTACCATTCATTTTCTTCTTCTTCCCAGTAAACATACTCAGCTTTTACAAAACCATTTATTTCCTTGAAGCCATCGACATCCGTGACGAATGTCGATCTTCTTTCTTTCATATCAAGAGTCAAAACACTCGAAAATGACATTGCACAAAAAGAGAAGAAAACATGGACGCTGAGAGCGGCCATTTTAGAAATGGTTGTTTCGCCTGAACAAAAAGGGATCTGAAGCGGAAAGAAATAAGTTCAGCATTTTAAGACAACTGCCCGACATTTTTATTTTTACGTGTTTTTTTTTTTCTTTTCTTTTCTTGTTAACTCTTGTCTGGTTAGAACTTCGTTGCCATTTGTAAATATGGTCGACGGAAGATTTCACGTTTTATATCTTCTAAATGTCTACGCAGTTAAAATATACTTTCACTCCATTTGTGTTGGTTTAATCAATTGTATGCGAACAAGTTTGTCCTTTAAACAGAATTTCATATCTTATAAAGTCTTAAATGTCAAGCAAGATATTTACTTTTACGGAACATTAATTTTTAAAAACGCGAAAATATTTCTGTTCTTGATAGCAAAACAGTTGAATGGAAGATTTGAAGAAACGCATATATATATATATATATATATATATATATATATATATATATATATATATAATATTTCTCTTGTTCATCGCAAAAGAGTTGATAGACAGATAGGAACAAACGAAGATATTTACAGGGGGATTGAAAGTTAACTCTGTATTTTAAACTATTTATTATTTTCATATGCAGTTTCATATCAATACTTGGGAGAATGTTGAAGCGTTGAATTTTATGGGCGATCGATGAATATAGTGGGAGGAATAGAAGTAAAAGAAGAGAAAGGGCATACGAAAAATACTTTCGCAAATTCCTTTTCAAATTAAAACAATTGCAAATAATTTATTTTTAATTAGAATAAACATTTATTTAGGGAAATGCTTTTAGTTTATAGGTTGTTTTTTTTTTTTTCATTTTAAATTATATTTTTAAAATGTACCCCCAAACTTGAGTTTTTATAGTAGTGGGGAAAATAGAGGGAGAAAGTAGATATTTGAGTCAACAGTCTTCGACCAGCAGCTGAAAAATCCGTCGTCATCGTCGTCAAAATAATCTTTACTGACTGCCGTCCCACGTAGGCCGAATACTTCTCACGCCCTACTCACTTTGGTTACTTATGGGCACATTACCCAAACATCCGGGAACATCAGTCAAACCTCGCGTCCGTCCAGTGCCTAAATCGCATTTGTTTTTGCAGGCGGGTGGACGCTGGTTCGATCCCGGCAGGCAAGACAATGTCTTTCTCTTTTACCTTTCTCGTTCTCCGTCATAGTTTTGGAAAACTAATTTTCCTTTTTCTAAAAACTTTTTTGTACACATATCAAAAAATTCAAATCAGGTCTTAATTGCTTGTTGAATAATTATCTTACCAACAGCAAACTTGAGCACCTTTTTGAGTTTTCATGTGTCTAACACACGTGAAAATGCCTAAAAAGTCAGGAAACAGTGGAAATAGCAAGAAAGCATTACTTTCGAATCGTAACACATTTATCTTTGATATAAATACTTGCATTTCCGCAACATTCCATATAATACCAATTCGTGTAGAGCCAAAATATTTATTAGTATGAGTAGCTCAGAGAACTGTGCAGTAAAGAGAGTAATTGATGGAAGGAGTGGCGCTCCACCTCATATGCTAAAACCCAATCTCCTTGACTAGCGCTCGGGAAAAGGGGTTAGACTCCTTCGCTATCAGGCTGATACCGACTTTAGGTCGACCTGACAATTTATACAGCCATTACATTTGTTAGCAGATAGTTGATAAATGTTAATATCACTTTATAAAGTGACTTTGTCTTTTCCTTACCGAAATATTCAGTGTTAGGTTATTATTTCGTTAGCCTTATGCATTATGATGAATTCGTGTGTTGGTTTTGAACTAATACTCCGGTAATTCTTATACTTACATTTTCGCAGAATCACAGAGAATACTAATATGTAAACTGTCATAAGATTTATTAGGAGATCGTTTAAAAAGCAAACAAATTTTCTAAAGGAATATCTAGTCAATCCTCCTTTTAAGAGTTTTATTCAGTTTTTTTATTTGAATTCATTGATTATTGTGGACTGTCTGTCTCCATCCAACCATGTTCTCTACCATTCATTTTCTTCTTCTTCCCAGTAAACATACTCAGCTTTTACTAAACCATTTATTTCCTTGAAGCCATCGACATCCGTGACGAATGTCGATCTTCTTTCTTTCATATCAAGAGTCAAAACACTTGAAAATGACATAGCAAAAAAGAGAAGAAAAACATGGACGCTGAGAGCAGCCATTTTAGAAATGGTTGTTTTCGCCTGAACAAAAGAGGATCTGAAGCGGAAAGAAATATGTTCAGCATTTTAAGACAACTGCCCGACATTTTCATTTACTTCCTTCGATTTCTCTCTTCTTCCTTTGAAATTTAAAAAGAGAAATTATTTCTTTTTTTCTTTCTTTCTTTTTTCTTTCTCTCTTTTTTCTTTCTTTCTCATGTATTCTCTTCTTTTTTTCGTATCCTTTCTTTTATTTTAACTCATTCTGGCTTATTTATTCTTTTTATTCAACATTCTTCTTTTTTCTTTCTTTCTATTTTCTTCCTTCATTCATTTTTTCATTCTTACTTGTTCTCGTCTTTTTTTTTTCATTTCCCCTTTCTTCGTTTCTTTCAATGATTTGCTTTTTTTTACATTTCTTCCTCTGATTCTTTCTTTCCTTAAATCACGATTCAAAATATCATCATAAGCATCCACCCAGCAGACATACGTTGTTTTCTATTAAAAAAGAAGAAGATCATCCATAGATCTGTCGGAAGTAAGGTAACCTATATTTATTTCTCTATATATCATTTTACTCTCGGGTTTAAGCTATCACTGAATACTATCGGAAGAATTTATCCCAAGGCGATAACAACATTTGAATATTTTATATCACGTCAGTCCGAATCAGGTAATCTCTTTCAATAATATCCGATGGAAATCGATCTGAGGAATCAGATTATCATCGATTATCATCGATTGATATTTTGTTTTAGAAAGATAATTAAGTTCACTGTTTAGGCATTGGCAGCAAATTTGTTTAAACAACCCGATTAGTTTTCGATTCACCTTTTCCCAATAACAAAACGTTTAAGCATTACATAATATCCAATGTTCCAATATTATCTTATTATAATAAAGTTTCGGTGTCTTTCTGAATGTAAAAAAAATGTTAATTTCTCGATTCCCTAAATGTCAAGTTATTTTGAAATATCATTATTTCGGACTTGATTTAAAACATCTATATATTAATACTTGTTGTCCTTAAACGTACGATCGTTATCATCTTGAAACACCCTCTGGTTAAAAGTGAGACCGTCCTATCGTCCAAGATGAAATGCCAAAATGTAAATCCTGATTATCTGGTGTTGATTATCCGCCGAAATCTTTTTTTTTCTCGTGAGTATAATCACTTCAGCTAATTAATGGACCATTTCCGTTTCGAAAGGGAAGAAAAAGGAAATGCTTCACAGAATAAATATAATAGAAAGAAAGAGAAAGAAAGAGAAATAAAGAAAGATAGTAGGGGAATGATAGTGAGAAGAGGTAAAGGCGCAGAGCCGATAACGCTAATCTATTTCGATCGAACATAATGAAAAGATGAAAAGAAGGAAAGAAAGAAAGAAAAACGTGTGACAGTGTTAAATCAAGATTATTACACCTTTTATATATTCAACTATTTTACAATAGCTCTTTAGAAATAGCAAACATTGTAATGATCAAATTTTATGCTGTGGTATATCCACAGGTACTGCTAGTAGTAAAATAATGCCACTGTTTTTATAGCAAAATAATTCCCAATACATTTCTATTATAAAATAATATCCGTGGAATTTCTAGAGTAAAAAAAAATCCACTTTATTTTTGCTAGTTATACAATTGATGACCGTAAATTACATGGATTGATTTACGAGGAGAGCTGAAAAGCTCTCGGCCCAACCAAGTCTGTGCAACCATCAATGAAACGTATGCACAATAACCTCGGCTAGCTAAAAGGAGCGTGAAAAATCCACATATTCATGCAACAGTTTAACTCTATATATGTGCATAAGAAAAGGAAAAATTAGAGTATATATATATATATATATATATATATATATATAGATAGATAGATAGATCAGAAGTAAGTACACAAACGATGTGTTTTGATATGCCTTTTTTTTAACCGACAATTTTGGGAGAATATGTGCTTAATTGAAGTCGTAGCTAATTTTGAAAGTTAATTAATTAATAATTAATTAATTAGGCGGGCATACCTATTCAAATGTAAGGCTAAAAACAATCGAGAAAAATCAATCTCTGTATGTACATTTCGGCCCATTAGGCCTCATCAGCAGAGATATAGATAGGAAGACCGTCTTGTGCGTGATTCGAACCCTGACTGTCAAGCTGACAGGCGAGGACCGTAACCCCTACACCAAACGGACGTTCTCAGATTTTTCGTTTTGTTTAGAAGTAGGTTAAATTCCTCATATAGTGACTTTTTCTACACCACAGTATGAGAAGAATATATTTTTTTTTCTTGACTTTCCACTGGCTGGGTTATTTTAATATAGTTCAAGTCTTTTTAATGTGGGAAACCACGCACAAAGAGAAGCTCACTCCATGGCCAGTGCAAAAAATGCATGGTACCGTCGGCATTCGCCTTGAAAGGCACCTTAAGCACCGGGAAATATACCCGACCTTTAACTCTAGGGATTATATGTGGCCTGGCAGATGTGGTCCACGGGGACTGTTACGATTTTATGGACCATCGTTTAGGCTTTAAGCAAGAGCGCTTGTCCAGCGGAAATCCTTGGTAAAGAATCCTTTTGGTTCTCCTTGGTATTGTAAGTTCCTTTGTCAATAGTTGCAAATGAACGGTTATCAGTATCAGTGCTTAAGTAGTCAACCAGCCATGCATTATGGCTGTTGATTGGCGGAAAATAAACCAGGTGACCTTGCCCAGTCTATAAATTCAGGTGGTGTATTGTAGAACACCTTATATTATGAAAATATATATTTACCAACCCCTCCACACGAGCAGGATGTGACACAAGGTCAATTTATTAAGCGGAGTTCAACAGGTTTTTAATTCAGAGTTTTCCTTCTCCTATACCGGTTGCCTAACCAAGGTTAAAGATCCCAGTCTACCCTACTATTGAAATGCAATTACCACATCCAGGATTTGCACTCGGGGCGACGAGTCTATTTCCCATGTCTTTAACCATTACACCACGCGCTTCCCCCCTCCAATATATATATATATATATATAATTATATATATTATCAAAATATTCCAACAGGGACCACGCGAGTTTTCCTCACTCACCGGATCAAACGGCGAAGCCAGGTAAGTAAAACTAGAACATTGGAATGCTAATGTGTTTTTTTGTTCTTATATAGAATGCGGAGAAGTCCATTAAATGCAACACTCAATTTGACACTTACTTGTGCTAGATGGGCGGTCGGAGAGGACTACTGTAACCAATTGGCAAGCCATGTTAAGCCTGAATACATATATATGATTGTTCCATGGGGGGGGCGTGGTGTGGTGCTTATAGTCGTAGGAAATGAACTCGTCGACGCTAGTTCAAATACAAGTACAAGGCTATTTGTATTTCACATAGCGCTAATACCCGTGGGAAAGGTATGAATCCAGTCCTCCCTCAAACTATGGGTAAATAGCAGGGTAGACTGGACTCTTTAACCATGGCTAGGTAACCAGTCTAGGAGAAGGAAAACTCTGAATTCAAACCTGTTAAATCCGCCTAAGAAATTGACCTTGTGTCGCATCCTACTCCTGCAGAGGGGTTCGTAAATGTATATATATAATTTTTTCATACGTATTGGTTTCATGCCAACATCCTAACAATATGTGTGCTAGAAGGCGGTAGTTGAGGGTCTTAGTGTCCTGGGTATGATGCTAAAGTGTATTTAGTGGTGAAGTTCCAATAAATAAAATAACATACAAAGGTTGATATGCCGTTAAATAAAGAAACAAATAACTATCTTGTAATCTTTGTAGCTAAGTCGTAAAAATAAGTAAAGTTCGCGGAGTGGTAAGAAGAAGAAGAAGAAGAAGAAGAAGAAGAAGAACTATGTTCAGTGTGAGAGAGAGAGAGAGAGAGAGAGAGAGAGAGAAGAAGAAGAAGAAGAAGAGAGACTACGTTTCAGAGAGAGAGAGAGAGAGAGAGAGAGAGAGAAAGAAAGAAAAGAAAGAAAGAGAGAAGAAGAAGAAGAAGAGACTACGTTCAGAGAGAGAGAGAGAGAAAGAAAGAAAGAGAGAAGAAGAAGAAGAAGAAGAGAAGAGAGACTACGTTCAGAGAGGAGAGAGAGAGAGAGAGAGAGAGAGAGAAGAAGAAGAAGAAGGGCGAGAAGAAGAAGAAGAGACTACGTTCAGAGAGAGAGAGAAGAAGAAGAAGAAGAGACTACGTTCAGTGAAAGAGAGAGAGAGAGAAAGAGAAGAGAGAGAGAGAGAAGAAGAAGAAGAAGAAGAAGAAGAAGAAGAAGAAGAAGAAGAAGAAGAAGAAATCAGGTTAATAAAGAAAAAATCAGCAAGGAATAATAATAATGATAGTAAGATAAAAAACAAAGAAGAACAGAAACTAAAATGAAATTATTAGACATCTTTAAAAGAATATACATATTTTAAAAAGAAATGACAGAAGTAAAAAAGAAAGAAAGAAAAAAAAATTCTGACATTGCTAGAACTGGGAGATTGTTTTTTCTTTGGAGCGCAATAAAAATTAGTGAAATAGATCACTAATTAGGACTGAACCTATTCTAGTTTTAACCACCCCAAGCGGAGTTTAACAAATTTAAATTCAGAGTGTTCCTTCTCCGAGACTGGTTTGCTAACAAATATTAAAGAGGTTATAGAGCCCAGTCTGCTTTACTATTTACCCATAGCTGGAGGGAGACTAGTTTGATTCATACCTTTCCCAAGAGTATTAGCGCTAGGTGAACTGCAGCTTCGTCCAGGATTTGAACTCGGGTCAACGGCTCCATTTCCTATGACTCTAACCATTACACCACCTGCCCCCAACACCTACCGTCAGCTGTTCGCTTTACCGCACAGATCAGATTACCTAATATGTGCTACTCATTCGCTGAGTTGGCGGAGACTGGCATCGAACCCGGAACCTTACGATAACTTCGGTAGATGCTCTACCTATTGAGCCAAGCCGTAAGTGTTCTTAATAGATACGGAATCTTAATGCTAGAGTAAATAAGATAAAATCCTCAAAGGAAACCTAAAAAGAAGAGATGTGATAAGTTACTTAGGAATTGAGAAAACAACAATATAGATATTTAAACAATTCTTTGAAATCTCTAGTGAAATAAAAGTAATTAAATTATAATATAAAAGAAAGCAAAGAAGAGAAAAAACCTATTAAAGAAGTGGAACATTGAAAGGTGTCAAACAATGGAAGAAAATGGCGTTACCACGCATGACAGGAAGTGACAAAATGGATTTTATTTTTGCTTGAATTATCTTCATTCGTTTTTCTTTTTCTTTTTCTTTTTTTCATTTTATTTCTTCACACTGTATTTCTGGTCTTCTGATTGTAGTATTGTTAATAGCACATTGAAATTTTCAATTTTTGGTCAATGATCGACAATGAATTGAACTGAAAAATTAAAAATTAAAAGATAAAAAAACTATTTAACCTCATTTCCACGAAACTCCATGTTTGAATTTCGAGAAGAACAAAAACAATCTGTTCACAATGAAAAGGCAGAAAATTTTGATTTTTCCTGAAAATAATTTTGAAGAACATAGGCCTCTATGCGAAGAAAAATTAGATCGAATGGAAGATCTAGAATTTTGATAAAATGTGTCAAAATACATATGAGAATTGTTTCATCAATCTTTTTTCTGGAAAATCACAATGTATCTCTTATATATATATATATATATATATATATATATATATATATATGGTGTGTGTGTGTGTGTGTGTGCGTGTGTGCGTGTTATGTATGTGCGTGCGTGCGGGAGTATACAAATACACACACACACACAAACATATAATATATAATATATATATATTATATATACTTTGGTGCGGTACCAAGTGTCTTGGTACAAGGTGATTCTAGGCGGTTCCTATTCTCTACCAATAGTTTGTTGTAGAGTTCAGGTTCCGTATGAGAGCCCAATGTTTAATTATTGTAAACACAGCAAAATTATTTGGGAATAAAAGGCCTTAAATACCATAGGTATCGTGGTTATGGACCATTTCCACTCCATATATATATATATATATATATATATTTATTATTATTATTATTATTATTATTATTATTATTTTCACTCGATGTGATTTTTTCATACCAGTTGTACCTTATGATCTTTCACTGGAGTCTGAGTGACAACAAGTCTCCTCAGGTCTCCAGAAATCTTCTGAGTATTCTAGCCGACAATTATGCTGTTTCTCGATGGTCTCAATTCTTACTCTGTTTTCCACTTCCTTTTGTTTTAATTTTAATTTTGATGACCGTTCCAAGTGTTCTAATAAATTGGTATCACTTTCACTCACATATTCCACTTTTCTTTTTCAGTTTTTAGGCGAGTTCCAGGTATTTGTCTATCTTTTCGTTTTATTTCATCTTTTCCCTGTGAACTTGCTAGGATAAGGTGATCCATCGTTAATCTCAAAGTCTCAGAGAAGTATATCAATTCCAAGAACATATTCTGTTTTATGCATCATTATATCATTTGTTGTATGGTCAAAATTTATTTCCTTGCACAATTCTCAGGGTATCTCTTTTCCAACCCAGTCAGGTCTAGCCTTGTATTCTCGTTGTACTAGTTTGTTACATTCGCTTAATACATGGTTGTATTAATACATGGTCGTCTTATTATTTTCACTCCTTTTGAGTTTTTCACATCAGCGTTTGTTGATTGTATTCCCCTAGATTCTGAGAGATAAGAAGTCTCTCGAGTCTCCAGGACTCTTCTGAGTATTCTAACCGATTGCTGCAATGCAGTAGTCTGGATGGTCTCAGTTATTCTTCTGATTTCCAGATCCTCCAGTCTTATTTCTAAGTTTTTTTTAAGCTTTCCAAGTGGAACAACTACAATTGGTATCATTTTTACTCTCATATTCCACAGCTTTTTTAATTCTCTGGCAAGGTCTAGGTATTTATCCATCTTTTCATTTTCCTTCAGCTTCACCCTGTGATCTGCTGGAACTGCAAAGTCTACCAGTTGGCACGTTCTCTCTTTCTTTTTGTTAATCAATACTAGGTCTGGTCTCCTGGAAGTGATAGAATGATCCGTATTTATCTCGAAGTTCCAGAGAATGTTATGCATTTCATTCTCAAGAACAGATTCTGGTTTATGCATCTACCATTTTGTTGTATGGTCAAAATTTAATTTTTTGAATAATTCCTAGTGGATTTTGATTATTATTTTCACTCCTTTTGAGTTTTTTTTACATCAGGTTAGCTGGTAGTATTTCACTGGAGTCTGAGTGATAACAAGTCTCCTCGGGTCTCCAGGACTCATCTGAGTATTCTAGCCGATTGCAGCAATGCAGTAGTCTGGATGGTCTCAATTCTTCCTCTGATTTCCAGATCCTCCAGTCTTCTTCTTCTTCTTCTTTTGAGTTTTCACATCAGTGTTAGCTGATGGTCTTTCACTGGAGTCTGAGTGACAGCAAGTCTCCTCAGGTCTCCAGGACTCTTCTGAGTATTCTAGCAGATTGCAGCAGTGCAGTGTTCTGAATGGTTTCAATCCTTGCTCTGATATCCAAACTTTCCAAGCCCTTTTCTAATCCTTTTGGGACTGTTCCAAGTGCACCAACTACAATTGGTATCACTTTTACGTTCATATTCCATAACTTTTTCAGTTCTCTGGCAAGATCCAGATATTTGTCTATTTTTCATTTTCCTTTAACTTCACCCTGTGATCTGCTGGCACTGCAAAATCCACCAGTTGACAAGTTCTTTCTTTTTTGTTTATCAACACTAGGTCTGGCCTTCTTGCTGGGATAAGGTGATCCGTTTTTTCGCAAAGTCCCAGAGAATTTTGTGCGTTTCGTTCTCAAGAACAGATTCTGGTTTATGCATATACCATTTTGTTGTGTGTCAAAATTTAATTTTCTGCATAATTCCCAGTGGATCACATTATTATTATTATTATTATTATTATTATTATTATTTTGATGGCTATAAATCATTCTGTGAACAAACTGACCCTAGTGCAGATGCTGCAAAAATGTCCAGTCCCCCGAAAATGTCGTGGACGAAGGTCAAGTTGTGTTTCCTAAGTGCTTATACCAACATGGCGTGTGTGATTCTCTCAAGTTCGAATGCTTTACATCATTTTTTCCCAAAACTAATCGATTTTCTGTCATCTACTCCCAGTCGTCAAGATCTACACTAAGCACTCTAATGTTGTCTTTGACAGTATCCTTAAAAGGATTTCTGGCTTGGATGTTCACCACGTTGTAAATCTCCGTAAAAACAGGCAACTTAGGTAACGTAACATTCTCCAACCTAATATAGCAAAGAATAGTAGTGTTGCATAGCCCCTTTTACTAAGGACGTATCTTACGTACATTGTCTCGCCCCAGTGGCCGTGGATGGCGACCCGTGATGATTAAGGACGGAATCCTGGCGGATGAACAGACCATGACCTGCAACACTCCACTTTGACCGTTAATTAGGTTAGACTTAGACGATCAATCGGCTGGTCACGTCAAGCCCTAGCACATATGATTACCCCCAGCCGTATTACCCTCGTTGCAAGCCCCAATCCTTTTTATCATATATGTGCTAGAAGCAGTTGGTGTAATGGTTAAAGTCACGAGAAATGGACTCGTCACCCCGAGTTCAAATCCTGGACGTGGTAACTGCATTTCATTTAGCGCTAATATACTTGGGAAAGGTATGAATCCTACTCTCCCTCCAGCTATGGGTAAATAGTAGGACAGACTGGGCTCTTTAACCTTGATTAGGCAACCGGTCTAGGAGAAGGAAAACTCTGAATTCAAACCTGGTGAACTCCGCTTAAGAAATTGACCTTGTATCGCATCCTGCTCGTGCGGAGGGGTTGGTAAATATATATATGTACTGTAAGGTCGTGACTGAGGGTCTTCGTGTCCTCGGAATGACGTTAAACTCTGTGTGATGGTGAGGTTCCAGTTCTGGAGGTCTGGGGAATGTGGAACACCCCTTCATCACTATTGCTCCCGGGGGGCTCTGACCCAGAGTGGTAGTACCTGTTGGGGTCCAATCTATGGATTAGATAGGAAAATGTGTCTTAAAAAATTGAATATTCATTAAGAATGGATTTATTTAAAAACTTTCTCGGCATCACCAGACCGCTCTATTTTTTTGCATGTATCCCCCCCCCCATGTATTTGTGTCAATATGACATATCCTCATGTCTCTCTTGTAGAGAGACATGAAACTAAATAAAAACAAATATCAGAATATTACTTATTGTATATGGTATTTTAATTGATTCCTATATAAAATTATATGTGAAGAAAAGGAAGTGAATCCGACGGTATGTAGTATATTAAGAAAATTGAAAAAAAAACACAGGTTTAAATGAGTTGAGTGGTGGGTTTATAGGCCGACGCTGCAGTGTTTCGATCTATTAATTAGATCATCTTCAGGGCATTTGTTGGTATAAGGAAGGTGATAAAAATTTTTATCACGGAATAACGAGAAAAGCAAGCGATAGTCCTTGTTTATCAGTCTGTTCAAAATTTGAAATCTGAGGAAAGGACGCTGAAAAAAGTGGACGGTTTGAAATATGACGTCATATATTCACTTTTACGGCGTGAGTATGAGAGTGTGTGAGTGTGTGTATCGAAAAAAGGCATTGTACATTTTTTAGGTGTTTGTGTGTGTGGTTGCGCGTGTGTGTATAAATCTTTTGCGATAAAGGACATCGAAACAAACCTCAAGGTTGTCTGTGTGTGTGTGTGTGTGTGTGTGTTGCTTTTAATACGTTTGAGAATAAAATGATAGTATTAGAAATCAGTAACAGCAAATAATTATTTATTAATCCTAGTTTTGTTAAAATCATTATACACATTATTTCCACCATTTACAATGTGAATCTGTATATCTTAGAAATATATTACGTATATTTAAGGATTTTAAATGCAATTATAATATGGGCCCGGTTTAGCTCAGTCGGTAGAGTGTTTGGCTAGAAACCACAAGGTTCCTAGTTCGATATCGGCCCCCGCCAACTTAGCGTATGAGTAGCACAGGTATCTGTGCGGTAAAGTAAGGAGCTGATGGTAGGTGTGGCGTTCCACCTCAGATGCTAAAATAATCTCCTTGGTCTAGCGCTATTGAAAAGGGGATAGACTCCCTCGCTGATACCGACATTAGGCCGCCCCGACGACGGCGATTTTATAATATGGGTGGTTTTGCGGCGAATCAAATCCAGCTAGGGGTAAATAGAGATATTGTTAATAAAATAAGATGCTAATTAAGATTAGATAATGACGATTTCATAATTGTTGAAATATATAACTAAAATAAGAAAGGAAATCGTGACGTCAGTGGTGACGTAGTTTCGGTTACAGACAAAAAGTTACATAATCTCCATTATAATAAGATATTCAGTAATCTCTAATAAGAGAACCAAGAAACCAGAATAATTATAATAATATATTAATCTTTAAGTTTATTTCAATAACATCATATTTCAAAATATAAAGAATTTTTGTTTTGTTTTGTTTTTTTTAATGTTTTTCAAGACAATTTTCTCTACATAGCTGTAATCAGAATTAATTATGTTATTATAGACTATGAGCTTCGTCTTTGTGTTTCTAGCGTCAAGTTACGGCTTATTTTCCCCTCTTGTTTAGCATCGGCTGAATAGGCATTGTGTTATTTGCTGGTAGGTTTAATTAACACATTAAAAATCCTGAAAAGGGAGGCACAATTGAAAATACATTTTAATTATGAAGATATTGCCTTTCTCCGGAAGGAGAATTTCTCGACATGAAAACGTGCGACTTGAATAATTCTTCTATCCACCCACAGATGGATATTGCGTTGTAGATAATTTGAAATGTACACGTTTTCACTTAATTTTCTTTCTATAAAATCATGCCTTAGTCTTCAGAAACGAACGTAAAACCTACATAGAACTAAACGTGCATTACCTTCCATCATGGTAGAATGGTTAATCTCGAAGACTCTTAAAAAGACAATGCGTTTTTGTCTTTATTGCCTATCGCACGTGTTATATATATATATTTATATATATATATATATATATGTTTTCAAAAATATAACAGACACAGGAAATTATTTTATATGTCTATACTTAAGTATTTCGGTTCATGGTAAACCATCATCAAGACAATGCAAAAGAAATTTTGTAAGGGAGAAAAATGAAACATGTTAAGTGTATGATGGATGTGTGAATATTATTTTATTACCGTTATTTTTTATACGAAAGCTGATGTCATGTCAGTTAATTTGAATCACGTATATTTGAGGCGTAGCAGATTCTCAAAGATACGTGGTTCAAAGTTAACTGACCTGAAAATGTAAAAGTTTTTTAATTAAATAACAGGTGCATTATATATTTGATTCATCAATATATCAACACTGAAATTTTCATTAAATTCGGTTAATTCCCCGATGTTTAGTATTTTTTTCTTTCGGCCGGGTAACATACGATGGTGGACTTTATGTCCATTAAGTTCGATTTAACCCTAACCTATTTGTACTTTAGGTGACAATCTTATGTAAATCCTATCTCTGATGATCAAATAAAACGGCAGTTCTTCCAAATTGCAACCAGGTGAGTACTACAGTATGGTTGCACCCATACAATAGTACTGACATGGTTGCAACTTGGAAGAACTTCGTTGATATCAGCTTTCACTTGATAGTGCTCATTTTACCTATTCGGCAAAAAGTTCTTTTTGTCCTGTGAATGGCATTTACCAATATACTGTGTCCATTCAATTTAGCCCAGGTGTTGCAATGCGGCATTGTGACTAACAATGTCACAATGACTCGGTTCCTTGAAAGGGAGGTCGGCATGACCCCTTTCTACCGTATACTGATAGAACAGGTGCTATTCCCCCCCCCCATTTCACTTGTTGTTATGTAAACTACCTATGTCACTCTTAGTGTTCATTCGGAAAATTCATTCTGTAGGATTCTTCTGGGATTGGCGTTCAACTGCATCTGGTGATGAGGTTTTAGTTTTGAAGATCTGAGGAGTGTGGAGTACCCCTTCATCATCATTACTCCCAGGCCAACTCTGACCCAGAGCGGTAGTACCTGTTAGGGTTCCATGTATAGGTTAAATGCGTAAAAATGAGTCGAAAAATGTTTTTAAAATATTTCAGTACTCATCAAGGATTAAAACAAAATGACTTTGGCATAAAATGAATTAAAAACGAAAACATTGATGTTGCAAAAAAGTTATGCGGTAGTTACAAATATAAGCACATCCGCCAACGCTTTTCTCGGTCATATTATTATTTCAAATTATTTTCGTCTCCGCTATTGATAAGTCCGGAGTACAAACAAGCTCTGAAGATGATTTTTATAAATCGAAATATTGTTCAATATTAGCTATGAATATGATATAAAATCTTTTCACTTTAACAGCATATTGGGTTGTTTTCATATCCTTTTATCATACCGTTGGATTCATTTCTTTTCTCTTAACTTTATATATATATATATATATGTATATGTGTGTGTGTGTGTGTGTGTCAGGAAAAAGTGGAAATGAATCCGACTGTATGTAATATGAAAAATTGAAAAAAAAAAAAAGTTCATAAACGAGTAATGTTTATTATCGTTCGTCTATTAAGCGTCTGTTTACATTTTCAAAAATCCACCGCAACCGTTTTCTGTGTTTGTTTTACGTTTTAAACATCTAAAAATGCTCGCTTTTCATTGAACAATTTTTAAATAGACTGACCGACAAAACAAAATAGTCTTGTAGATTTCTTATTTTCTGTGATACATTCATTTTTTCCTCAAACTAACGAAAGCCCTGATGAAGATCTATTGAAACAGATCCAAACACTGCAACGTAGGCGAAATAAACATTACTCGTTTATGAATTTGTGTTTTTTCAATTTTTCATAATATTACATATATATATATATATATTGGGGAGAATATGTGCTTAATTGAAGTTGTACCTAATTTTGGAAGTTAATTAATTAATAATTATTTAATTAGGCGGTCATACCAATTCAAATGTAAGGCTAAACAAATGGAGAAAAATGTTTAGCCTTACATTTGAATAAGTATGCCCGCCTAATTAATAAATTATTAATTAATTAACTTCCAATATTAGGTACGACTTCAATTAAGCACATATTTTCCCAAAAATTGTCGGCCAAATACAAGCCATATCAGAAACACATCGTTTGTGTATTTACTTCTCATATATATATATATATATATATATATATATATATATATATGAGAAGTAAATACACAATACATCGATTTTCTCGATATATATATATATATATATATTACTTTTACACGCGCATACATATACACACACTCTCTCTCTCTCTCTCTCTCTCTCACTTTCTCACTATTTAACACACACATACATACATGCACACATAAGCACATACGTGCTTACACGATTTCTTTATCTGCCTCTCTTTCACACTCACATACGCACACTCTTTCTCTCTTTCATACACACATACATACCCTCTCTCTCTCTCTCTCTCTCTCACATATACACAACCACTTCTTTCTCTCACTCTCTTTCACACACATACTCTCTCTCTCTCACTATTTAACACACACATACATACATGCACACATAAGCACATACGTGCTTACACGATTTCTTTATCTGCCTCTCTTTCACACTCACATACGCACACTCTTTCTCTCTTTCATACACACATACATACCCTCTCTCTCTCTCTCTCACATATACACAACCACTTTCTTTCTCTCACTCTCTTTCACACACATACTCTCTCTCTCTCACTTAATCACTCACTGACACATACATACATACAACCGCTTTCTTTCTCTCACTCTCTTTCACATACATCCTCACTCTCTCTCACACACACACACTCTCTCACACACACTCACACATACATACATACAACCACTTTCTTTCTCTTACTCTCTTTCACACATACTCTCTCTCTCTCTCAGTCTGTCTGTCTGTCTCTCTCTCTATATATATATATATGTGTGTGTGTGTGTGTTCACACTATTCTATTTTCTCCTTTCATTGTTTTATACTTATCTGAACAACTTTTACGACTTCTTGTGATCACCCTTCCTTCTCTTTCTCGACCCACCTTCTTTATCCCTACTTCACCCTTACTCCATATCCTCTGTTGTCTTTTGTTAACGTTCAATTTCTCAGCACCTTTCATTATCCAAAGTGTCCATCCACAATTATAAGTTGATTCACCATTGACACCTTTATTATTTGAGAGGTGATTGTATCTTAAGAGATTTCCTACTGTTAAATACCAGCGTGTCAAGTGCTCTTTATCAACATGGAACTACTGCTTCATAAAGGAAACCCTTTAATAATTTCAATCTCATAAGTCTCAGGGAGTCAAGTGGTTCTTCTTGGGAACAAGGGATGCGGTATATCTAGCCCAGGCGTACCCATCACCTTGACCAAAACATAACGCCCAATTTTACGGCATGTCAGCCCTTGTTGGGCTATTTTATGCTAAAGACGTCTTGATTTATTCATTCTTCATTGCTTTCCTCATTTATCAAAACTCAATTATTTGAACACTTTTTAACACTCATTTTTTGGCTGACTTCTGAAGACGGTCGGAAAATTAAAACGAAAAGTTTTTTGGTAGTCCCCAATGACAGTTTAACTACAGTCTATGAATTAACATTTTGCAAATCGGGTTACGGTTTTAGGTTGTTTTTAATTATGTATTGCTTAAAAAAATAAACAACAACAAAAAAAAACAAAATTATTATACATTTAATGTTGAAAAATATTTTTTAAACTAAGTTTAATTAAAATTATACATTGCAATACTAACACATACAACTGTCTCAATAATTAATTTCAATGGTTAATTAAATGTATTGTAAGTTGGGTTTTTTGTTCTTTATTTTATTTAAAGCAATACGTAATTAAAAACAACCTTAATCCCCTAAAACCGTAACCCAATTCGCAAAATGTTCATTCATAGACTGTAGTTACAGTCATTGGGTACCACCAAAAAACTTTCCGTTTTAATTTTCCGACCGTCTTCAGAAGTCAGCCCATTTTTCTATTTAATCCATGGATGGTACACTAACTGATACTCCCGCTCTAGGTATGAGTCGACCAGGAAACAATGGTGATGAAGGAGTGCTCCACATTGCCAAGGGCTCCAGAATTGGAACCTCAATACCAAATAGAGTTTAACGTCATACTCAGGATATTAGGACCCTCGGCCACGGCTTTATAGCACATATTTGATACAAAGGGCTAAGGCTTGCCCTTAGGGAATATTGTTGGGAAAATCATCTAGGTGCTACGGTTTGACGTGACCAGCCGATTGACCAGAATGGGCTTCTCCTTCAGCCCGTCTAGACTAAGTAAGGGCCAAACAGGAATGTTGAATGTCATGGACTGATCAGCCAGGATCTATATGAATATCTCAACCCTATCACCTTATGGCAAAATCCAAACCCTTTTTAATTTCCTTGGAAAGCTTAACTCAATTTGGCAATCCTATAGATCAATTGAATTCTGAGGCAGTCCTCATTGGTTGAAGGCAGAGTTTCATGCACAGAATTGGTAATTGAAATCAATGTGATAGAGCAAAAACAACGTTTCCGTTTCTATCGTTACGTGCCGGCCTTTAGTCAATTTCCCTGTAATCCTAACTCAATGGGGCCATGCTATAGATCAATTGAATTCTGAGGAGTCCTTGTCAGTGTGGAGGTAACATTGTTCTCCATTTGTTTGCGAGTAGAGATTAATTCGCACAATTGGCAATTGAAATCCCTGTAAAAGACCGCAAAAGCCGATTCTGTTTCTATCGTTACGGTCCGTTCTTTAGTCAATTTCCCTGTAAATCCTAACTCAACGGGGCCATGCTATAGATCAATTGAATTCTGAGGGAGTCCTTGTCAGTGTGGAGGTAACATTGTTCTCCATTTGTTTGCGAGTAGAGATTAATTCGCACAATTGGCAATTGAAATCCCTGTAAAAGACCGCAAAAACGCTGATTCTGTTTCTATCGTTACGGTCCGTTCTTTAGTCAATTTCCCTGTAAATCCTAACTCAACGGGGCCATGCTATAGATCAATTGAATTCTGAGGGAGTCCTTGTCAGTGTGGAGGTAACATTGTTCTCCATTTGTTTGCGAGTAGAGATTAATTCGCACAATTGGCAATTGAAATCCCTGTAAAAGACCGCAAAAACGCTGATTCTGTTTCTATCGTTACGGTCCGTTCTTTAGTCAATTTCCCTGTAAATCCTAACTCAACGGGGCCATGCTATAGATCAATTGAATTCTGAGGGAGTCCTTGTCAGTGTGGAGGTAACATTGTTCTCCATTTGTTTGCGAGTAGAGATTAATTCGCACAATTGGCAATTGAAATCCCTAAAAGACCGCAAAAACGCTGATTCTGTTTCTATCGTTACGGTCCGTTCTTTAGTCAATTTCCCTGTAAATCCTAACTCAACGGGGCCATGCTATAGATCAATTGAATTGAGGGAGTCCTTGTCAGTGTGGAGGTAACATTGTTCTCCATTTGTTTGCGAGTAGAGATTAATTCGCACAATTGGCAATTGAAATCCCTGTAAAAGACCGCAAAAACGCCGATTCTGTTTATCGTTACGGTCCGTTCTTTAGTCAATTTCCCTGTAAATCCTAACTCAACGGGGCCATGCTATAGATCAATTGAATTCTGAGGGAGTCCTTGTCAGTGTGGAGGTAACATTGTTCTCCATTTGTTTGCGAGTAGAGATTAATTCGCACAATTGGCAATTGAAATCCCTGTAAAAGACCGCAAAAACGCTGATTCTGTTTCTATCGTTACGGTCCGTTCTTTAGTCAATTTCCCTGTAAATCCTAACTCAACGGGGCCATGCTATAGATCAATTGAATTCTGAGGGAGTCCTTGTCAGTGTGGAGGTAACATTGTTCTCCATTTGTTTGCGAGTAGAGATTAATTCGCACAATTGGCAATTGAAATCCCTGTAAAAGACCGCAAAAACGCCGATTCTGTTTCTATCGTTACGGTCCGTTCTTTAGTCAATTTCCCTGTAAATCCTAACTCAACGGGGCCATGCTATAGATCAATTGAATTCTGAGGGAGTCCTTGTCAGTGTGGAGGTAACATTGTTCTCCATTTGTTTGCGAGTAGAGATTAATTCGCACAATTGGCAATTGAAATCCCTGTAAAAAGACCGCAAAAACGCCGATTCTGTTTCTATCGTTACGGTCCGTTCTTTAGTCAATTTCCCTGTAAATCCTAACTCAACGGGGCCATGCTATAGATCAATTGAATTCTGAGGGAGTCCTTGTCAGTGTGGAGGTAACATTGTTCTCCATTTGTTTGCGAGTAGAGATTAATTCGCACAATTGGCAATTGAAATCCCTGTAAAAGACCAAAAACGCCGATTCTGTTTCTATCGTTACGGTCCGTTCTTTAGTCAATTTCCCTGTAAATCCTAACTCAACGGGGCCATGCTATAGATCAATTGAATTCTGAGGGAGTCCTTGTCAGTGTGGAGGTAACATTGTTCTCCATTTGTTTGCGAGTAGAGATTAATTCGCACAATTGGCAATTGAAATCCCTGTAAAAGACCGCAAAAACGCCGATTCTGTTTCTATCGTTACGGTCCGTTCTTTAGTCAATTTCCCTGTAAATCCTAACTCAACGGGGCCATGCTATAGATCAATTGAATTCTGAGGGAGTCCTTGTCAGTGTGGAGGTAACATTGTTCTCCATTTGTTTGCGAGTAGAGATTAATTCGCACAATTGGCAATTGAAATCCCTGTAAAAGACCAAAAACGCCGATTCTGTTTCTATCGTTACGGTCCGTTCTTTAGTCAATTTCCCTGTAAATCCTAACTCAACGGGGCCATGCTATAGATCAATTGAATTCTGAGGGAGTCCTTGTCAGTGTGGAGGTAACATTGTTCTCCATTTGTTTGCGAGTAGAGATTAATTCGCACAATTGGCAATTGAAATCCCTGTAAAAGACCGCAAAAACGCTGATTCTGTTTCTATCGTTACGGTCCGTTCTTTAGTCAATTTCCTGTAAATCCTAACTCAACGGGGCCATGCTATAGATCAATTGAATTCTGAGGGAGTCCTTGTCAGTGTGGAGGTAACATTGTTCTCCATTTGTTTGCGAGTAGAGATTAATTCGCACAATTGGCAATTGAAATCCCTGTAAAAGACCGCAAAAACGCTGATTCTGTTTCTATCGTTACGGTCCGTTCTTTAGTCAATTTCCCTGTAAATCCTAACTCAACGGGGCCATGCTATAGATCAATTGAATTCTGAGGGAGTCCTTGTCAGTGTGGAGGTAACATTGTTCTCCATTTGTTTGCGAGTAGAGATTAATTCGCACAATTGGCAATTGAAATCCCTGTAAAAGACCGCAAAAACGCTGATTCTGTTTCTATCGTTACGGTCCGTTCTTTAGTCAATTTCCCTGTAAATCCTAACTCAAGGGGCCATGCTATAGATCAATTGAATTCTGAGGGAGTCCTTGTCAGTGTGGAGGTAACATTGTTCTCCATTTGTTTGCGAGTAGAGATTAATTCGCACAATTGGCAATTGAAATCCCTGTAAAAGACCGCAAAAACGCTGATTCTGTTTCTATCGTTACGGTCCGTTCTTTAGTCAATTTCCCTGTAAATCCTAACTCAAGGGGCCATGCTATAGATCAATTGAATTCTGAGGGAGTCCTTGTCAGTGTGGAGGTAACATTGTTCTCCATTTGTTTGCGAGTAGAGATTAATTCGCACAATTGGCAATTGAAATCCCTGTAAAAGACCGCAAAAACGCCGATTCTGTTTCTATCGTTACGGTCCGTTCTTTAGTCAATTTCCCTGTAAATCCTAACTCAACGGGGCCATGCTATAGATCAATTGAATTCTGAGGGAGTCCTTGTCAGTGTGGAGGTAACATTGTTCTCCATTTGTTTGCGAGTAGAGATTAATTCGCACAATTGGCAATTGAAATCCCTGTAAAAGACCGCAAAAACGCCGATTCTGTTTCTATCGTTACGGTCCGTTCTTTAGTCAATTTCCCTGTAAATCCTAACTCAACGGGGCCATGCTATAGATCAATTGAATTCTGAGGGAGTCCTTGTCAGTGTGGAGGTAACATTGTTCTCCATTTGTTTGCGAGTAGAGATTAATTCGCACAATTGGCAATTGAAATCCCTGTAAAAGACCGCAAAAACGCCGATTCTGTTTCTATCGTTACGGTCCGTTCTTTAGTCAATTTCCCTGTAAATCCTAACTCAACGGGGCCATGCTATAGATCAATTGAATTCTGAGGGAGTCCTTGTCAGTGTGGAGGTAACATTGTTCTCCATTTGTTTGCGAGTAGAGATTAATTCGCACAATTGGCAATTGAAATCCCTGTAAAAGACCGCAAAAACGCCGATTCTGTTTCTATCGTTACGGTCCGTTCTTTAGTCAATTTCCCTGTAAATCCTAACTCAACGGGGCCATGCTATAGATCAATTGAATTCTGAGGGAGTCCTTGTCAGTGTGGAGGTAACATTGTTCTCCATTTGTTTGCGAGTAGAGATTAATTCGCACAATTGGCAATTGAAATCCCTGTAAAAGACCGCAAAAACGCCGATTCTGTTTCTATCGTTACGGTCCGTTCTTTAGTCAATTTCCCTGTAAATCCTAACTCAACGGGGCCATGCTATAGATCAATTGAATTCTGAGGGAGTCCTTGTCAGTGTGGAGGTAACATTGTTCTCCATTTGTTTGCGAGTAGAGATTAATTCGCACAATTGGCAATTGAAATCCCTGTAAAAGACCGCAAAAACGATTCTGTTTCTATCGTTACGGTCCGTTCTTTAGTCAATTTCCCTGTAAATCCTAACTCAACGGGGCCATGCTATAGATCAATTGAATTCTGAGGGAGTCCTTGTCAGTGTGGAGGTAACATTGTTCTCCATTTGTTTGCGAGTAGAGATTAATTCGCACAATTGGCAATTGAAATCCCTGTAAAAGACCGCAAAAACGCCGATTCTGTTTCTATCGTTACGGTCCGTTCTTTAGTCAATTTCCCTGTAAATCCTAACTCAACGGGGCCATGCTATAGATCAATTGAATTCTGAGGGAGTCCTTGTCAGTGTGGAGGTAACATTGTTCTCCATTTGTTTGCGAGTAGAGATTAATTCGCACAATTGGCAATTGAAATCCCTGTAAAAGACCGCAAAAACGCTGATTCTGTTTCTATCGTTACGGTCCGTTCTTTAGTCAATTTCCCTGTAAATCCTAACTCAACGGGGCCATGCTATAGATCAATTGAATTCTGAGGGAGTCCTTGTCAGTGTGGAGGTAACATTGTTCTCCATTTGTTTGCGAGTAGAGATTAATTCGCACAATTGGCAATTGAAATCCCTGTAAAAGACCGCAAAAACGCTGATTCTGTTTCTATCGTTACGGTCCGTTCTTTAGTCAATTTCCCTGTAAATCCTAACTCAACGGGGCCATGCTATAGATCAATTGAATTCTGAGGGAGTCCTTGTCAGTGTGGAGGTAACATTGTTCTCCATTTGTTTGCGAGTAGAGATTAATTCGCACAATTGGCAATTGAAATCCCTGTAAAAGACCGCAAAAACGCCGATTCTGTTTCTATCGTTACGGTCCGTTCTTTAGTCAATTTCCCTGTAAATCCTAACTCAACGGGGCCATGCTATAGATCAATTGAATTCTGAGGGAGTCCTTGTCAGTGTGGAGGTAACATTGTTCTCCATTTGTTTGCGAGTAGAGATTAATTCGCACAATTGGCAATTGAAATCCCTGTAAAAGACCGCAAAAACGCCGATTCTGTTTCTATCGTTACGGTCCGTTCTTTAGTCAATTTCCCTGTAAATCCTAACTCAACGGGCCATGCTATAGATCAATTGAATTCTGAGGGAGTCCTTGTCAGTGTGGAGGTAACATTGTTCTCCATTTGTTTGCGAGTAGAGATTAATTCGCACAATTGGCAATTGAAATCCCTGTAAAAGACCGCAAAAACGCTGATTCTGTTTCTATCGTTACGGTCCGTTCTTTAGTCAATTTCCCTGTAAATCCTAACTCAACGGGGCCATGCTATAGATCAATTGAATTCTGAGGGAGTCCTTGTCAGTGTGGAGGTAACATTGTTCTCCATTTGTTTGCGAGTAGAGATTAATTCGCACAATTGGCAATTGAAATCCCTGTAAAAGACCGCAAAAACGCTGATTCTGTTTCTATCGTTACGGTCCGTTCTTTAGTCAATTTCCCTGTAAATCCTAACTCAACGGGGCCATGCTATAGATCAATTGAATTCTGAGGGAGTCCTTGTCAGTGTGGAGGTAACATTGTTCTCCATTTGTTTGCGAGTAGAGATTAATTCGCACAATTGGCAATTGAAATCCCTGTAAAAGACCGCAAAAACGCTGATTCTGTTTCTATCGTTACGGTCCGTTCTTTAGTCAATTTCCCTGTAAATCCTAACTCAACGGGGCCATGCTATAGATCAATTGAATTCTGAGGGAGTCCTTGTCAGTGTGGAGGTAACATTGTTCTCCATTTGTTTGCGAGTAGAGATTAATTCGCACAATTGGCAATTGAAATCCCTGTAAAAGACCGCAAAAACGCTGATTCTGTTTCTATCGTTACGGTCCGTTCTTTAGTCAATTTCCCTGTAAATCCTAACTCAAGGGCCATGCTATAGATCAATTGAATTCTGAGGGAGTCCTTGTCAGTGTGGAGGTAACATTGTTCTCCATTTGTTTGCGAGTAGAGATTAATTCGCACAATTGGCAATTGAAATCCCTGTAAAAGACCGCAAAAACGCTGATTCTGTTTCTATCGTTACGGTCCGTTCTTTAGTCAATTTCCTGTAAATCCTACTCAACGGGGCCATGCTATAGATCAATTGAATTCTGAGGGAGTCCTTGTCAGTGTGGAGGTAACATTGTTCTCCATTTGTTTGCGAGTAGAGATTAATTCGCACAATTGGCAATTGAAATCCCTGTAAAAGACCGCAAAAACGCCGATTCTGTTTCTATCGTTACGGTCCGTTCTTTAGTCAATTTCCCTGTAAATCCTAACTCAACGGGGCCATGCTATAGATCAATTGAATTCTGAGGGAGTCCTTGTCAGTGTGGAGGTAACATTGTTCTCCATTTGTTTGCGAGTAGAGATTAATTCGCACAATTGGCAATTGAAATCCCTGTAAAAGACCGCAAAAACGCTGATTCTGTTTCTATCGTTACGGTCCGTTCTTTAGTCAATTTCCCTGTAAATCCTAACTCAACGGGGCCATGCTATAGATCAATTGAATTCTGAGGGAGTCCTTGTCAGTGTGGAGGTAACATTGTTCTCCATTTGTTTGCGAGTAGAGATTAATTCGCACAATTGGCAATTGAAATCCCTGTAAAAGACCGCAAAAACGCTGATTCTGTTTCTATCGTTACGGTCCGTTCTTTAGTCAATTTCCCTGTAAATCCTAACTCAACGGGGCCATGCTATAGATCAATTGAATTCTGAGGGAGTCCTTGTCAGTGTGGAGGTAACATTGTTCTCCATTTGTTTGCGAGTAGAGATTAATTCGCACAATTGGCAATTGAAATCCTGGAAACAGACGCAAAAAACAGCTGATTTCTGTTAGCTAATCTCTATCGTTACGGTCCTTCTTTAGTCAATTTCCTGTAAATCCTTACTCAATGGGCCATGCTATAGATCAATTGAATTCTGAGGGAGTCCTTGTCAGTGTGGAGGTAACATTGTTCTCCATTTGTTTGCGAGTAGAGATTAATTCGCAAAATTGGCAATTGAAATCCCTGTAAAACGCCAAAACGCCGATTCTGTTTCTATCGTTACGGTCCTTCTTTAGTCAATTTCCTGTAAATCCTTACTCAAGGGGCCATGCTATAGATCAATTGAATTCTGAGGGAGTCCTTGTCAGTGTGGAGGTAACATTGTTCTCCATTTGTTTGCGAGTAGAGATTAATTCGCACAAATTGGCAATTGAAATCCCTGTAAAAGACGCAAAACGCCGATTCTGTTTCTATCGTTACGGTCCTTCTTTAGTCAATTTCCCTGTAAATCCTTACTCAAGGGCCATGCTATAGATCAATTGAATTCTGAGGAGTCCTTGTCAGTGTGGAGGTAACATTGTTCTCCATTTGTTTGCGAGTAGAGATTAATTCGCAAAATTGGCAATTGAAATCCCTGTAAAAGACGCAAAACGCCGATTCTGTTTCTATCGTTACGGTCCTTCTTTAGTCAATTTCCCTGTAAATCCTACTCAAGGGGCCATGCTATAGATCAATTGAATTCTGAGGAAGTCCTTGTCAGTGTGGAGGTAACATTGTTCTCCATTTGTTTGCGAGTAGAGATTAATTCGCAAATTGGCAATTGAAATCCCTGTAAAAGACGCAAAACGCCGATTCTGTTTCTATCGTTACGTCCGTTCTTTAGTCAATTTCCCTGAAATCTACTCAACGGGGCCATGCTATAGATCAATTGAATTCTGAGGGGTCCTTGTCAGTGTGGAGGTAACATTGTTCTCCATTTGTTTGCGAGTAGAGATTAATTGCAAAATTGGCAATTGAAATCCCTGTAAAAGACGCGCAAAAACGCGATTCTGTTTCTATCGTTACGGTCCTTCTTTAGTCAATTTCCTGTAAATCCTACTCAAGGGGCCATGCTATAGATCAATTGAATTCTGAGGGAGTCCTTGTCAGTGTGGAGGTAACATTGTTCTCCATTTGTTTGCGAGTAGAGATTAATTCGCACAATTGGCAATTGAAATCCCTGTAAAAGACGCAAAACGCGATTCTGTTCCTATCGTTAGGTCCGTTCTTTAGTCAATTTCCCTGTAAATCCTTACTCAAGGGGCCATGCTATAGATCAATTGAATTCTGAGGGGTCCTTGTCAGTGTGGAGGTAACATTGTTCTCCATTTGTTTGCGAGTAGAGATTAATTCGCAAATTGGCAATTGAAATCCCTGTAAAAGACGCAAACGCCGATTCTGTTTCTATCGTTACGGTCCTTCTTTAGTCAATTTCCCTGTAAATCTTACTCAAGGGGCCATGCTATAGATCAATTGAATTCTGAGGAGTCCTTGTCAGTGTGGAGGTAACATTGTTCTCCATTTGTTTGCGAGTAGAGATTAATTCGCAAAATTGGCAATTGAAATCCCTGTAAAAGACCGCAAAACGCCGATTCTGTTTCTATCGTTACGGTCCTTCTTAAGCAATTTCCCTGTAAATCTAACTCAATGGGGCCATGCTATAGATCAATTGAATTCTGAGGGGTCCTTGTCAGTGTGGAGGTAACATTGTTCTCCATTTTGTTTGCGAGTAGAGATTAATTCGCAAAATTGGCAATTGAAATCCCTGTAAAAGACGCAAAAACGCCGATTCTGTTTCTATCGTTACGTCCTTCTTTAGTCAATTTCCCTGTAAATCCTACTCAAGGGGCCATGCTATAGATCAATTGAATTCTGAGGAGTCCTTGTCAGTGTGGAGGTAACATTGTTCTCCATTTGTTTGCGAGTAGAGATTAATTCGCAAATTGGCAATTGAAATCCCTGTAAAAGAGCAAAACGCGATTCTGTTTCTATCGTTACGGTCCTTCTTTAGTCAATTTCCCTGTAAATCCTTACTCAAGGGGCCATGCTATAGATCAATTGAATTCGAGGAGTCCTTGTCAGTGTGGGGTAACATTGTTCTCCATTTGTTTGCGAGTAGAGATTAATTCGCACAATTGGAATTGAAATCCCTGTAAAAGACGCCAAAAACGCGATTCTGTTTCTATCGTTACGGTCCGTTCTTTAGTCAATTTCCCTGTAATATCTTACTCAATGGGGCCATGCTATAGATCAATTGAATTCTGAGGGGTCCTTGTCAGTGTGGAGGTAACATTGTTCTCCATTTGTTTGCGAGTAGAGATTAATTCGCAAAATTGGCAATTGAAATCCTGTAAAGACCGCAAAACGCGATTCTGTTTCTATCGTTACGGTCTTCTTTAGTCAATTTCCCTGTAATCCTTACTCAAGGGATGCTATAGATCAATTGAATTCTGGGGAGTCCTTGTCAGTGTGGAGGTAACATTGTTCTCCATTTGTTTGCGAGTAGAGATTAATTCGCACAATTGGCAATTGAAATCCCTGTAAAAGACGCAAACGCTGATTCTGTTTCTATCGTTAGGTCCGTTCTTTAGTCAATTTCCTGTAAATCCTACTCAATGGGGCCATGCTATAGATCAATTGAATTTGAGGTCCTTGTCAGTGTGGAGGTAACATTGTTCTCTTTTTGTTTGCGAGTAGAATTAATTCGCACAATTGGCAATTGAAATCCCTGTAAAAGACGCAAAAACGCTGATTCTGTTTCTATCGTTACGGTCCTTCTTTAGTCAATTTCCCTGTAAATCCTTACTAATGGGGCCATGCTATAGATCAATTGAATTCTGAGGAGTCCTTGTCAGTGTGGAGGTAACATTGTTCTCCATTTGTTTGCGAGTAGAGATTAATTCGCACAATTGGCAATTGAAATCCCTGTAAAAGACGCAAAAACGCCGATTCTGTTTCTATCGTTACGGTCCTTCTTAGTCAATTTCCCTGTAAATCCTTACTCAATGGGGCCATGCTATAGATCATTGAATTCTGAGGAGTCCTTGTCAGTGTGGAGGTAACATTGTTCTCCATTTGTTTGCGAGTAGAGATTAATTCGCAAAATTGGCAATTGAAATCCCTGTAAAAGACCGCAAAACGCCGATTCTGTTCTATCGTTACGGTCCTTCTTTAGTCAATTTCCCTGTAAATCCTTACTCAAGGGGCCATGCTATAGATCAATTAAATTCTGAGAGTCCTTGTCAGTGTGGAGGTAACATTGTTCTCCATTTGTTTGCGAGTAGAGATTAATTCGCACAAATTGGCAATTGAAATCCCTGTAAAAGACGCAAAACGCGATTCTGTTTCTATCGTTACGGTCCTTCTTTAGTCAATTTCCCTGTAAATCCTACTCAAGGGGCCATGCTATAGATCAATTGAATTCTGAGGGGTCCTTGTCAGTGTGGAGGTAACATTGTTTCTCCATTTGTTTGCGAGTAGAGATTAATTCGCAAAATTGGCAATTGAAATCCCTGTAAAAGACGCAAAACGCGATTCTGTTTCTATCGTTACGGTCCTTCTTTAGTCAATTTCCCTGTAAATCCTTAACTCAATGGGGCCATGCTATAGATCAATTGAATTCTGAGGGGTCCTTGTCAGTGTGGAGGTAACATTGTTCTCCATTTGTTTGCGAGTAGAGATTATTTCGCAAAATTGGCAATTGAAATCCCTGTAAAAGACCGCAAAAACGCTGATTCTGTTTCTATCGTTACGGTCCTTCTTTAGTCAATTTCCCTGTAAATCCTACTCAATGGGGCCATGCTATAGATCAATTGAATTCTGAGGAGTCCTTGTCAGTGTGGAGGTAACATTGTTCTCCATTTGTTTGCGAGTAGAGATTAATTCGCAAAATTGGCAATTGAAATCCCTGTAAAAGACCGCAAAACGCGATTCTGTTTCTATCGTTACGGTCCTTCTTTAGTCAATTTCCCTGTAAATCCTTACTCAAGGGGCCATGCTATAGATCAATTGAATTCTGAGGAGTCTTGTCAGTGTGGAGGTAAATTGTTCTCCATTTGTTTGCGAGTAGAGATTAATTCGCACAATTGGCAATTGAAATCCCTGTAAAGACGCAAAACGCCGATTCTGTTTCTATCGTTACGGTCCTTCTTTAGTCAATTTCCCTGTAAATCCTTACTCAAGGGGCCATGCTATAGATCAATTGAATTCTGAGGAGTCCTTGTCAGTGTGGAGGTAACATTGTTCTCCATTTGTTTGCGAGTAGAGATTAATTCGCACAATTGGCAATTGAAATCCTGTAAAAGACCGCAAAACGCGATTCTGTTTCTATCGTTACGGTCCTTCTTTAGTCAATTTCCCTGTAAATCCTACTCAGGGGCCATGCTATAGATCAATTGAATTCTGAGGAGTCCTTGTCAGTGTGGAGGTAACATTGTTCTCCATTTGTTTGCGAGTAGAGATTAATTCGCACAATTGGCAATTGAAATCCCTGTAAAAGACGCCAAAACGCGATTCTGTTTCTATCGTTACGGTCCTTCTTTAGTCAATTTCCCTGTAAATCCTAACTCAAGGGGCCATGCTATAGATCAATTGAATTCTGAGGAGTCCTTGTCAGTGTGGAGGTAACATTGTTCTCCATTTTGTTTGCGAGTAGAGATTAATTCGCCAAATTGGCAATTGAAACTCCTGTAAAAGACCGCAAAACGCGATTCTGTTCTTATCGTTACGGTCCTTCTTTAGTCAATTTCCCTGTAAATCCTAACTCAAGGGCCATGCTATAGATCAATTGAATTCTGAGGAGTCCTTGTCAGTGTGGAGGTAACATTGTTCTCCATTTGTTTGCGAGTAGAGATTAATTCGCACAATTGGCAATTGAAATCCCTGTAAAGACGCAAAACGCGATTCTGTTTCTATCGTTACGGTCCTTCTTTAGTCAATTTCCCTGTAATCCTAACTCAAGGGGCCATGCTATAGATCAATTGAATTCTGAGGGGTCCTTGTCAGTGTGGAGGTAACATTGTTCCCATTTGTTTGCGAGTAGAGATTAATTCGCAAATTGGCAATTGAAATCCCTGTAAAAGACCGCAAAACGCGATTCTGTTTCTATCGTTACGGTCCTCTTTAGTCAATTTCCCTGTAAATCCTACTCAAGGGGCCATGCTATAGATCAATTGAATTCTGAGGAGTCCTTGTCAGTGTGGAGGTAACATTGTTCTCCATTTTGTTTGCGAGTAGAGATTAATTCGCACAATTGGCAATTGAAATCCCTGTAAAAGACGCAAAAACGCGATTCTGTTTCTATCGTTACGGTCCTTCTTTAGTCAATTTCCCTGTAAATCTTACTCAAGGGGCCATGCTATAGATCAATTGAATTCTGAGGAGTCCTTGTCAGTGTGGAGGTAACATTGTTCTCCATTTGTTTGCGAGTAGAGATTAATTCGCACAATTGGCAATTGAAATCCCTGTAAAGACGCAAAAACGCGATTCTGTTTCTATCGTTACGGTCCTTTTTAGTCAATTTCCTGTAAATCCTTACTCAAGGGGCCATGCTATAGATCAATTGAATTCTGAGGAGTCCTTGTCAGTGTGGAGGTAACATTGTTCTCCATTTTGTTTGCGAGTAGAGATTAATTCGCAAATTGGCAATTGAAATCCCTGTAAAAGACCGCAAAACGTCCGATTCTGTTTCTATCGTTACGGTCCTTCTTTAGTCAATTTCCCTGTAAATCCTACTCAAGGGGCCATGCTATAGATCAATTGAATTCTGAGGAGTCCTTGTCAGTGTGGAGGTAACATTGTTCTCCATTTGTTTGCGAGTAGAGATTAATTCGCACAATTGGCAATTGAAATCCCTGTAAAAGACGCAAAACGCGCGATTCTGTTTCTATCGTTACGGTCCTTCTTTAGTCAATTTCCCTGTAAATCCTACTCAAGGGGCCATGCTATAGATCAATTGAATTCTGAGGGGTCCTTGTCAGTGTGGAGGTAACATTGTTCCATTTGTTTGCGAGTAGAGATTAATCGCACAATTGGCAATTGAAATCCCTGTAAAAGACCGCAAAACGCCGATTCTGTTTCTATCGTTACGGTCCTTCTTTAGTCAATTCCCTGTAATCCTTNGCAATGCTATAGATCAATTGGAATTTCTGACAGGAGTCCTTGTCTGTGTGGAGATAACATTGTTCTCTATTTGTTGCGAGTAGAGATTAATTCGCACAATGGCCAATTGAAAATCCTGCAAAAAACTGCAAAAACGCTGATTCTGTTTCTATCGTTACGGTCTTTCTTTAGTCTATTTCCCTGTAAATCCTTACTCCACGGGGCCATGCTATAGATCAATTGAATTCTGAGTGAGTCCTTGTCAGTGTGAGGTAACATTGTTCTCCATTTGTTGCGAGTAGAGATTAATTCGCACAATTGGCAATTGAAATCCTGTAAAAGACCACAAAAACGCTGATTCTGTTCCTATCGTTTACGGTCCGTCTTTAGTCAATTTCCCTGTAAATCCTAACTCAACGGGGCCATGCTATAGATCAATTGAATTCTGAGGAGAGTCCTTGTCAGTGTGGAGGTAACATTGTTCTCCATTTGTTTGCGAGTAGAGATTAATTCGCACAATTGGCAATTGAAATCCCTCAAAGACCGCAAAACGCTGATTCTGTTCTATCGTTACGGTCCGTTCTTTAGTCAATTTCCCTGTAAATCCTAACTCAACGGGGCCATGCTATAGATCAAAAATTGAATTCTGAGGGAGTCCTTGCTGTGTGGAATAACATTGTTTCTCCATTTGTTTGCGAGTAGAGATTAATTCGCACAATTGGCAATTGAATCCCTGCAAAAGACTGCAAAAACGTGATTCTGTTTCTATCGTTACGGTCTGTTCTTTAGTCTATTTCCCTGTAAATCCTTACTCCACGGGGCCATGCTATAGATCAATTGAATTCTGAGAGAGTCCTTCTCAGTGTGGAGATAACATTGTTCTCCATTTGTTTGCGAGTAGAGATTAATTCGCACAATTGGCAATTGAAATCCCTGCAAAAGACTGCAAAAACGCTGATTCTGTTTCTATCGTTACGGTCCGTTTCTTTGTCAATCCCTGTAAATCCTAACTCAACGGGCCATGCTATAGATCAATTGAATTCTGAGGGAGTCCTTGTCAGTGTGGAGGTAACATTGTTCTCCATTTGTTTGCGAGTAGAGATTAATTCGCACAATTGAAAATTTAAATCCCTTACAAGACCGCAAAAACGCCGATTGCGTTCTATCGTTACGGTCCGTTCTTTAGTCAATTTCCCTGTAAATCCTTACTCAATGGGGCCATGCTATAGATCAATTGAATTCTGAGGGAGTCCTTGTCTGTGTGGAGATAACATTGTTCTCCATTTGTTTGCGAGTAGAGATTAATTCGCACAATTGGCAATTGAAATCCCTGTAAAAGACCGCAAAAACGCCATTTCATTTTCCATCGTTTTAGTCCGTTCTTTATTCAATTTCCCTGTAAATCCTTACTCCACGGGGCTATGCTATAGATTAATTGAATTCTGAGGGAGTACTTGTCAGTGTGGAGGTAACATTGTTCTCCATTTGTTTGCGAGTAGAGATTAATTCGCACAATTGGCAATTGAAATCAATGTGAAAGACATTAAAAACGCCAAATCTCTTTCTATCGTTACGGTCTGTTATTTAGTCAATTTCCCTCTAAATCCTTACTCCAAGGGGCCATGCTATAGATCAATTGAATTCTGAGGAATCCTTGTCTGTGTGGAGGTAACATTGTTTCCCATTTGGTTGCGATTGGAGATTAATTCGCACAATTGGCAATTGAAATCCATGTTAAAGACCGCAAAAACGTAAATTCTGTTTATATTGTTACGATCTGTTCTTTAGTCAATTTCCCTGTAAATCCTAACTCAATGGGTCAATGCTATAGATCAATTGAATTCTCAGGGATTCTTTATCGGTATGGAGGTAACATTGTTCTCCATTTGTTTGCGAATAGAGATTAATTCCCAGAATTGGCAATTGAAATCCATGTAAAAACCCAATTCTCTTTCTATCGTTACGGTTTTGAGTGGAGATTACTTCGCAGAATTGTTAATATAAACTAATGTGAATGACCGCAAAACTCCGATTCCGTTTCTATCGTTACGGTCCGTTTTTTAGTCAACTTCCCTGTAACTCCTCACTAAATAGGGTAATTCTATAGATCAATTGAATTCTGAGTGACTCCTAATCGGAATCGAGGCAACATTGTTGACCATTTGGTTGCCTGTAGAGATTAATGTGCAGAATTGGTAAGTGAAATCAACGCGAAAGACCGCAAAAACTCCGGTTCCATTTCTATCGTTATGGTCAAGATTTTAGTCAATTTCCCTGTAACTCCTACCTCAATGGGCAATGCTATAAATCAATTGAATTCTTAGGGACTCATTATCGGAATCGAGGCAACATTGTTCACCATTTGCTTGCAAGTAGAGATTAATTCGCAGAATTGATGATTGAAATCAATGTGAAAAACTGCAAAAACTTCGATGTCGTATATATCGTTTTTAATCCTATTCTGTAATATTTCCTTATAATCCTTTTATCTAGTGTTTCCTTGTTATTCTAAATGATGGGTTTTGTTGGCAAGAAGGTTCAATTAGCAATTGATTTGTGGATAGTTGCAAACGATCTTGAATACTTTTTGGTCACCTATCTCATTGGCCTATTTTTACTGGCAACTGCCAACTGTCGTTGGGAAGGTTCACAAATAGGAGTGGCGATTTGGGGTGCATCTTAGACAATGATACGTCCAACAGAAAGATCTCAGGCGTCAATGTTCAGTCGCAGCTTCATTTGCAAAAAGAACACTCTCGATTAAAAAAAAGTGATTCGGAAAATGGTGCAGGGATGCTAGTCTTGTCGGAACAGCATCCGTCGAGCACATCCCGTCATTGGCGCGGAACGATGAACTCTTTTTATGCTAGACATGATCTCTTTGTCTAGTGTGAATCACCCAAGATTCATAAATCATAAGTAGGTATCACTTAATCGAGTCCTCCATGTTTGACCCATTTAACCGATTAATAGAAATTAACCCGAAATTGGTACCAGCTTATACCGTCAGAGTTGGAATCTCTCATACCAAACTCACTTAGATTACTCTTAATTTTTTAGATGAGTCTTGATAATTAGTATTATTTGTATTTTTCGGACTATTGTCTCGAATCTTCATTGTTATCTGTACAACGTTTCGGCCGATGCGTCCTCCAGTTTTCTTCGGTATTTCTTGTCGGATTCAGGAACCTTATCGGACTCGGGCGATTTCTCGGACTCTAGAACCTTCTTGTCGTAATCGGGAACCTTCTTGTCGTAATCGGGAGCCGTCACGGAACTTTAGAACTTAACCCTTTATTCAGTCCACGGGAGTATCCTGTTTCATTCTACTAACCATAGCTGGGGTACAGGTGTTAAGCTTGTGTTAATTATTATTCTATGTTACTGCTGCCACTGACCAGGATTGAACCTGCAGTCTAGAGATAACTGTCACTTAGAATTGTTTTAACCTAACTCCTTCGATTTTATCAGTATTCAAAGACAAGAAAATATACTACACTTTAATCCAGCCGGATTACAGGGAACAACATTTCTGGTCTTCAGCAGAATATCCAAGAAACAGTTATATGATCCGATACTACACTCTCATCTTAAAAAGAAGTTAGTGACTGGGCGCTTTAACTTTGGTATGTCAACCGGTTTAAGAGAAGGAAAACTCTGAATTCAAATCTGTTAAACTTGTTAAGTATCTGGTCGGCATCCTTAGTTCCAGATGTAATAAGTAAGTAAGCAAGCCAATAAGAATCCGGTGTTAGGGTATTCTTTGTAAGTCCGTCGTCCAAGATAATCCAAGTGTCAATGACATAAGCTCAGAATAGTGTCTCTATTAATACAGCAGAAGCAGCAGCAGCAGTGCCAGTGATTGGACAATAGAAATGCCTTCGGTGGTCACGTGGTAGTCAACGAGTCTATATTTAGGAGTAACCATTTGCCCCATGCCTTATATCATAAATAATTCAACAAAACTCCGCTTTCAATTCAGAGTTTTCCTTCTTCTAAACCGGCTAACACACTATGGAAGTAGACTGCTAAGTCTATCCGCACCGAGGAGACATGATACATCAAAACATCCTTTTCTGTGGATGACTGTATATAAATTTATATATATATATATATATATATATATATATATATATATATATATATAAGGAACTTGGAAACATACTGAGAGAGAAACGAAGTCACCCGGTGCATTATTGATATTTATATATACATATATATATGTATACATATATACATATATATATATATGTATATAAATATATGTATATACATATATATATACATACATATATATACACAAACAAATGTAAATACCAGTATGTGTGTGTCTGTGTATAAACGGATATGTAATGCATTTGTATATGAATGTATGAGCGCCTATAGGGGAGAGTGGGAGAGAGAATATGTGAAATGGGGACTGTAGTGCATAGAGAGTATCAATTAGGGACAATAATGACTGGTTTGTTTGGAATGCGCTATGTGGCTGGTAATTAGGATTTGACTATCATATAAAACTGTTATTTCATTTCAATACTTCCGCTGGTCATAAGATGAAAGAAAGAAAGAAAGAAAAAGAATGAAATAAAGGAAGCTGACAGAGTAAAAAAAAAGAATGAAAAAAATGAAACTAGTAAAGACAGAAGAAAAAGAAAGAAATATATTTTAAAAATGGAATAGGAAAGAAGAAAGAAAACAGAAAAAAAATCATTAAAAAAGAAAAAAACGAAGAACGAAAGAAAGAAAAAGAAATGAAGCTGACAAAAAAAGAAAGATAAAAGAAAGAAAGTAATAAGGAAAGAACGAAATGAAGAAAGATATAAAGAAATGGAATAGGAAAGAAAAAAAAGCAGAAAAAAATCATTATAAAAGAAAGAAACGAAGAAAGAATGAGAGAAATGAAGCTGACAAAGAAAGAAAGAAAAAAGAAAGAAAGTAATAAGGAAAGAGAGAAAGAACGAAATAAAGAAAGATATAAAGACATGGAATAGGAAAGAAGAAAGAAAAAACAGAAAAATCATTAAAAAAGAAAGAAATGAAAGAATAAAAAAAATAAAGAAAGAAAGAATGAAGGAAAGAACACAACGAATGAAAGACAAGAATAGATAATGTGAAATGAAAGAAGGAAAGGTATATAATAAAAACAGTTGCAAAGAAGGATGGATCACTGAACGAGGGGAAAAAGAGAGAATAGATAGAGAGGGCAAAGAAAGAAAGAAGCAAATAACAAAGAAAGAAAGAAAGAAAGAAAAAAAGAAAGAAAAGAGAAAGAAGAAGAAAAGAAAAGAAAAGAAGAAAAAGAAGAGAAGAAAGAAAAAGAAGAAAAAGAAAAGAGGAGAGAAAGAAAGAAAGGAGAAAGAAAGAAAAGAAAGAGAGAAAGAAGAAGAAAGAAAGAAAGAAAAAGAAAAGGAGGAGAAGAAAGAAAAGAAAAGGAAAAGAAAGAAAAAAAGAAAAAGGGAAAGAAAGGAAAGGAAAGAAGAGAAAGGAAAAAAGGAAGGAGAAAAGAAAGAAAGAAAGAAAGAAGAAAGAAGAAAAAAAAAGAAAGGAGAAAGAAAAGAAAGAAAGGAAGAAAGAAGAGAGAAAAAGAAAGAAAGAGAAAGAAAGAAAAAAGAAAGGAGAAAGGAGAGAAAGAAAGAAAGAAAGGAGAGAAAGAAAGAAAAAAAAAAAAGAAAGGAGAGAGGAAGAAAGAAAAAAAAGAAAGAAAGAAAAGGAAAGAAGAAGAAAGAAAGAAAGAAAAAGAAGAAGAAAGGAAAGAAAAAAGAAAGAAAGAAAAAAAGAAAGAAAGAAAGAAAGAAGAAAAAGAAGAAAAGAAAAGAAAGAAAAGAAAGAAAGAAAAGGAAAGAAAAAGAAAGAAAGAAAAGAAAAAAGAAAGAAAGAAGAGAAAGAAAGAAAGAAAGAAAGAAGAAAGAAAGGAAAGAAAGGAAAGAAAAAGAAAGAAAAAGAAAGGAAGAAGAAAGAAAGGAAAGAAAGAAAGAAGAAAGAAAAGAAAAGAAAAGAAAAAAAGAAAAGAAAAGAAAGAAAGAAAAGAAAGAAAAGAAAGGAAAGAGAAAAGAAAGAAAGAAAGAAAGGAAAGAAAGGAAAGAAAGGAAAGAAAAGATATAATGAAAAAATAAGGAAGCGAGAAAAAATGCCAATTATGAACTAAACAAATATGAAAAATGTCAAAAATTTTATGAATGGAATAAACAACGATACATATTTACATGAATAATAAACTTAAAAAAGAAAGAAATTGAGTAGACACGAAAGAATAAATATATTATTATAATGGAGATTCAGCGTGTGTCTGTAACCAAAACTACGTAACTGCTTATGTCCCAATACCCACAGAAATTACATAAGTTTATCAATGAGTATTTAATTCATAGTCAAAATCATTAATACATAAATAAATCTTATCTATGAAAATCTTGAGATTTGCCTCAAAACAACCCATGTTATTAATGCATTTAAAATCCTGCAATGCGTCTTATATATAACTAAGTAATAAAGATTTACATAATATATGGTATAGTTAATTTGCATACTGTTTTAAACAAAACCAAGTTCAATAAATAATTACTTGGTTTTATTGTTCTCTTATATTATTGTTTTATTCTCCAACATATCAAAATCAATCCTATGAATTATTTTATATAGAAACCAATTAAAATATAATTAAAATAAGTGTAATCTTTTTATATGCATTCTTATTTAATTTTGTAAGTCTTTCTAATTTAATATATTTTATTACATTAAAACTTAAATACTTACGCCTAGCGGAGGGCGCATATTCTTGCTAGTATAAATAATCTAAAGAGGTAAAGAAGTAAACGAAAGAAAGAAAGAAAGAAATTAAGTAGACAAGAATGAGTAAATATATAAGTAAGTATGTAAAGTCAACGGGGAGGCCTAAAATCGGTATCAGCCAGTCAGCGAGGGAGTCTATCTCCTTTTCAATAGCACTAAACCAAGGAGATTGTTTTGGCCTCTGAGGTGGGACGCCATACCTACCATCAGCTCCTTACTTTACCGTATAGATCCCTGTGCTACTCATACGCTGAGTTGGCGAGGACCGGTATCGAACTAGGAACCTTGTGGTTTCTAGCCGAACGCTCTACCGACTGAGCTAACCCCAAAAAATGTAGGAGACAGACAAAGAAAAGAGAAAAAGAAAAAGAAACATGAAGAAAGAAACAAATAAGGAAGGAAAGGAATAAAGATCAAACAAAGAAAAATAATAAAAAAGACTAAGAAAGAAAAGAAAAAGAAAGGTGAAAAGAAATAAAGAATGAGAGAAAGAAAGAAGGGAAAGAAAGAAATGAGGATAGAAAAAAGAAAGAAGGACTACAAAGAAGGAAAAAAGAGCTAAGACAGAGAGAAAGAGAGAGAAAGAGAGAGAGAGAGAGAGAAAAAGGGAGAAAGAAAGAAAGAAGACAAAGAAAAATAAAGAAATCGAAGAAAAATTGATGTAAATGAAATAATATTTGAAAGAGAAAAGGAAAATGAAGAAGGGAAGCAAACACAAAAATGTAAATTATGAGTTAAACGAATAAGAAAACCGAAGGAAAAAAAAACGTAGAAAAAAATTATGAATTCAATAAATAAACAAATATACATAATAATAATAATAATAATAATAATAATAATAATAATAATAATAAAATCTATAAAAACTATAATAACAATAATAATAATACTAAAATTATAATAATAATAATAATAATAATAAATAAAATATAATAATAATAATAATAATAATAATAATTTAATAATAATAATAAAAACTATAATAACAATAATAATACTAATACTAATACTGCTACTACCACTACTACTACTAATAATAATAATAATAAATATACATATTTATATGAATAATAATATTTAAAAAGAAAAGAAAAAGGAGTAAAAAAAACCTACTTTTATTATTGGTTGCAGACAATTTGCTGAAAACTTGGCACAAATAAAAGAATCGCCGGCAGAAAGATGGAGGAACATTCAAAGGGGAATTTTTAACTAAATGAAAATGGTGTTCATTTCGTCAATCGGTGAGGCGCATGCGCACTTCGAAATGAAACGCTTTTCTGAATTGATTGCCGGAAGCGTAGAATACACAATCAACTCTTGGCGGCAATAAAATCGGCCATTTTGAGTGCGGCAAGCGCTGTTTTTGCTGTCAAATAACTAAAAATTTCCTTTAAATTAATTTCTCGGGCCCTGTTGATAGCGGTCATTTGGTGCACATCAGAGACAATATTTTCATTTATTGCATTCGGGATGATGAGGAATTGACGCAAGTGAGATGGGGGAGGGGAGATACACGGATGCTCAAATAATACCTTTTTTGTACATTTTCGTTCGTTCTTTATTTTGTTCTTTCTTTCTTTGATTCCTTCCTCTCTTTCTTTCTACTATAGTTCTTTCTTTCGTTATCTTTCTCACTTCCTTCTCCCTTTCTTTTTGGACTCCCCTACGGTTACTATCTATCTATCTGTCTTTCTTTGTGTCCTTTCTTTCAATCTTTCGGTTCGATAAGGAATTGAAGCCATATAAGCTAGTGCGAAGGGAGAGAAAGACCCGGATGCTCAAATACAACCTTCGTTGTACACTTTTGTTCTTTTCTTTCTTTCTTTTTGATTTCTTTTTTTCTTCCTTTGGTACTATGGTTCTTTATTTCTTTCTATATCTTTCTCATTTCCGCCTCTCTTTCTTTTTTTACCCCCATTTGATTATAATTTATATATCTGTCTTTTAGTGTATCCTTTCTTTCTGTAGCGTAATTATTATGGTCTACAGCGAATTTGGTGTTGAAAAGGGATCTGAAATCGGATTTCTAGAGAGAGAGACAGAGACAGAGACAGAGAGAAGAAAAAGAAATAAGAACAAAAGATGTTAAAGTCTGGAATTGTGAACACTCAACTGTTACCAGCCATTGACCCCCTGAACTAGATTTAGAAATAAAAACGAAAGTTCCAGGTTTTCTGTTAAGGAGCAGAAGTGGATATTCCCTCCCACACCTGGGACGAAGAAGAAGAGGTAAATCGGTCTTTTTTTCGTCTGGGCCTTCGTCGAAGACAGACGTGGGTTTCTTGAGGTCCCACTCTGACATGTCTAGGCTCGCAATGAACAGCACACATGAACATCTTGACCTTACACTCTCTCTCTCTCTCTCTCTGAAAAAAAACCCCACGAGCCTAGAAATAAATAAACAACCCCTTTTTGACTATACAACTTTCGTATGTTGTTTCTCTCAGCTAAAGTCTACAACTTATACTATCGATGAGGCTACGCAACACTTCCTTCTTTCTTTCTTTCAAGTTGATGAGGAATTAAAACCGTAATAGCAAGTACGAGGTGGGGATACCCGTATGCTCAAATGACACCTTATTTGTACATTTTCGTTCGTTATTTCTTTCATTCTTTCTTTCTTTGGTACAATTGTAATGTTACTGGAGTTAGTTATATTAAATAATAACTCAAATCGTAACTTATAAAAGAAAAGTGTTTATTTTGATAAACAAAGGGGAACCACTCTTGACTGATAAATTATTTATTTATTGATCTACTAGGGAAAAAGAAGACGGGGTTAGGGTTAGGGTTAGGTTTAGGGTTAGGGTTAGTTTAATGGGAAAATAAATAATTTATCAGTCAAGATTGGTTCCCCTTTCTTTATGTTAGACTTATAGGAAATAACCGGTAAATTTTACTAGCTTATCTCGCCAGGTAAGTCAGGCTCCGAGACTAACACCGTCAATGATTATATTCAAATGGGACAGTCCATTTTATTCACAGAGGGGTGACATCTCTTCTCTACAAAAATACTATGTTACTTTCTTTCTTTGTATTGTTTATTTTCTTACTCTCTATCCCCCCCTACATATATTTATCTCTGTCTTTCGTTGTGCCATTACTTTCTTAGCCCTGTCGGCAGGGGCTTTAGAATAGACCGACTGTACAGCTGGAGGAAGGTTAAACGCCCCCTTCACAAATGAGGCCACCTTTTGTCCGTGGGTGGCGATGCGTGATGCTTAAGGATGGAATCCTGCTAGCTGAGCAGTCTATGACATGCAGCACCCACTTTGTCTACAGAACTCTTCTGAGTCCTCTAGCCGATCTTAATAATGTTATTGTCTGAATGGTCTCAATTCTTCGACTGATTTCCAGTTCCTTAATTCTCTTTTATAAGCTTTGAGGATTGGTATCACTTTCACACTCATATTCCACAGGTTTTTCAATTCTCTAGCAAGATGTTGTATTTGTCTATTTTTTTTAATTTCTTTTCTTTCATCTTCACCATGTGATCTGCTGGAACTGAAAAATCTACCAGTTGAAATGTTCTTTTTTTTTTATTCTTTTTTTATTTATCAATATTAGGTCTGGTCTTCTGGTTGCATCTGCTGTTATTATCTGCCGTAAGTAATCTTTCTTTGCTTTTGTTGTGTATTCTTAGAGTCCTTGGATTGTAGCCTCTACACAGTCCTCTATCTTGGCAAAGACCACTTCCACCTTCTTTTCTTGGTTAATATAGCCTTTCTATCACCTCTAGGGTGTATATTATTATTATTATTATTATTATCATTTTTATTATTATTATTATTATTATTGTTGTTCACTCGTTTTGAGTTTTTCACATCAGCGTTAGTTGATGGCCTTTCACTGGAGTCTGAGTGGCAACAAGTCTCCTCAGGTCTCTATGACTCTTCTGGCAGATTGCAGCAGTGCAGTATTCTGGATGGTCTCGATTTTCCACTTATTTCCAGATTTTCCAAACTCTTTTCCAATCTTTTTCGGACCGTTCCAAGTGCACCAACTACAATTGGTATCACTTTGACTTTCATATTCCATAACTTTTTCAGTTCTCTGGCCAGGTTCAGGTATTTGTCCATACCAGGACCTTGCCAGAGAACTGAAAAAGATATGGAATATGAAAGTCAAAGTGATACCAATGATACCATTATTATTATTATTATTATTATTATTATTATTATTATTTAATTATTTATTTATTTATTTATTGACTTCTATTTTTTCTTTTAAGGCACGATATTCAGAAGAGACGTTCTGACATTCTGAGCAGCAACTATACGAAAGAAAATTATGGAATAGATTTTATTTCTCAGTAAAAGTAAATATAAATAAAATTGCATCATTTAATAACGTCGCGAAGTCGACATTTCAGCCTGGTATGGTAGCACTTCTTGATCTATAGATAAAATCAATACTCGCACTTGAAAAACGACGATTCGTCTTTTATTACCGAAATTCTATCAAGGAATTCATTGCAGACTCATTCACACTTGGTTCTTTTAGAGTTTCGAAAAAAATAAATATATTATCTAAAGGAATCTTTTAAAATATAAAATGGTTTTGTATAGGCCTTAAAACCCAATGGAAACCCAGTTTGTTGTATTTAGATGATACTAGCACGACCTGTGAATATACCACAGCACGAAAATTTAATTATTATAACGTTTAATGAATTTACTTAAGAGCTATTGGTAAACTTTTAATAGGGCTGGTATAGATCAGTCGATAGAGCGTCCGACTAGAAACCGCAAGGTTCTGAGTTCGATACGGACCCTCGCCAACGCAGCGTATGAGTAGCACAGGGATCTGTGCTGTAAAGTGTGGAGTTGGTGGTAGGTGTGGTGCTTCGTCTCGAACACCAAAAAAATCTCCTTGTTTAGCGCTAGTGAAAGGAGGATAGACTCCCTCGCTGTCAGGCTGATACTGACTTTAGGCCAACCCGACGACTTTACTTTTTATGATAATCTTTTTTAATCTCTCTCTCTCTGTTTTTTATTTATTTCCGTCTTTTCATCTTTTCATTATGTTTGATTTAAACAGATTAGCGTTATGCTTCCGCGCGCTCCCCCACTTTCTTTCCCCTACTCTTTCTTTTTTATAATGGCTGGGGGTCAATCAACAGAATACTCAACAAGAATGAATAAAACAAAATGTCTTTAGCATGAAGTAACCTAAGCTCTGGGGAATGTGGAGTACCCCTTCATCACCATTACTCCAGGTCGGGAGTGGTAGTACCTATTACGGCCCCATGTATGGGTTATATGGCGAAAAAATGATTTTAAAAATGTATTAAAGATGAGTTGTTAAAAAGAATTTAATACCCAACAAGTATGAATAAAACAGAATGTCTTTGGCATGAACGAGAAAGGAAAGGGAGCAAGACATTGTCTTGCCTACCGGGATCGAACCCACTTCCTCCCGCATGCGAAAACAGATGCGATGTAGGAACTGGAAGGACGCGAGGTTTGACTGACGTGCCCGGATGTCTGGCTAATATGCCCATAAAATAACAAGTGAGTCAAGCGCTGGGCAGTCCGCAGCAGCAGAAGCAGTCGACAACGAAGCGCTTTTCAGTAAAGAAATGGATTTTAGTCGAACGGAAACAAAAAACTAAATAGGAAATGTGATTTTGAACTGCTAAAGATTATTTCGACTACGACGACGGATTTTCCAGCTGCTAGACGAAGAATGTGTTGACCAACAGAGGGTCTGACGTGAGAAGACGGAGAACTTGCTTGTTTTTGGTTCCCCCTTGGCGGGAGCTTGTTGATTCGAAGGTCTATTTCGCCCATATATTTCCCCCCTTCTATATAACCCAAAGGTTGACATGCCGTAAAATCAAACTAACCACCCAATCTTATAAAACTTATTCCGAAATCGTTGGATAAAATAATTGTAATTGACAGGCGATGACCATGAGATCATTTGAGCCCTAGTTGGTGATTCTATATCAGGTGACCGACAGGTTCTAGAAATTTAAAAGTAGAAGTGAAACCTTAGTCAGTTAGAAGAGACCCGCGGAGTGCGCAGTTGACGAATTTCCATCTCTGGCTCCCGACTGTCATACCATTGGTAATATGAGTAAATTCTTCAATAAAGTGTATAAAATGTGCATAAAAAACTCAGATCCTGTTATTTATCTCACCTGTAAGAACTGGAAACAGTGTAGGAGTGCGAGAACAGAATGGGGACAAGAGTGACGAAAAGAGGTGGGTTAGCTCAGTCGGTAGAGCGTTCGGCTAGAAACCAAAAGGATTCCTAGTTCGATACCGGTCCTCGCTGACTCAGCGTATGAGTAGTACAGGGATCTGTGCAGTAAAGTAAGAAGCTGTGGTAGGTATTCCACCTCAGACGCTAAGATAATCTCCTTGGGTGCAAGTGGATAATGCTTCTTCCGGCTGACAATGATAGAAACCTGTTTCAGAGCGACTCCCTTTGCATAGTGCGACAGGCACTTCCCTAATTAATATATATATATATATATATATATATATATATACATATAAGTCTTCGTCATCGTGGAGTGGCCTAAAGTTTCTATCCGCCAGACAGCGAGGAAGTATGTTCCCCTTTTAACTAGTGGTCGAGAAAGGAGATTGTTTGTGTTTGAAATGAAGCGCCAGGCCTAACATAAACTCCTTCCTTTACAGTAAAGATCACTGTAGTACTCATACGCTGCGTTGGCGAAGGCCGGTATAGAACCAAGAACCTTGAGGTTCCTAAGTGGAGGCTTTACTGACTGAGCTAAACCGGTCCTCATATATATATATATATATTATATATATATATATATATATATATATATATATATATATATATATATATATATATATATATATATATATATATATATATATATATATATATATATATATATATATATATATATATATATATATATATGAAAAGTTTATTACCCGTACTAAATTTAAATAGGACGCGTAAAAGCATATGCGTGTTGATAAAAGGAATATTTTCTTAAAAAGAAAAGTGAGGGTACCCTTATTAGATTTAAAATCTAAAATAATATGTTCTTTTTTTCGTCAATGCTCGTCAGAGAAATGTACATTGATAAATGTTTGTTTTTTGTTTTTTTTTTTTTTTTTTTTTTTTTTTGTAAACAAGATGGAATATGTTTCTCAATAAAACGAAAAATTCGTGAAAAGAAAAAAAAGAAAATTACGAACCATGAGGGGGGTCGAAAATTGCGAGTCCCTCCGTTGGATAGTTTAGGCTTGAGGTGCCGAATAGAAGCAACTGGTGAGACTGCTTTTGGATGCACAGGAAAGGTTGGGTGCGAGAAATAAATAAAGACTCAAGGATCTGCAGTTGTAGCTCGCTGTTTGAACTGCAGAAGACCGAAAACATGGCTGGGAGGTAGGATCGAGCGCAAGTGGAGTTTCTTAGTAAATGTTGTCCAATGGTGGACGGAGAATTTATATCTACTGCTGTGGGACAGTCCACGTTGCCAGAACGGATGATGGAGGGTATGTGCTGCTTGATCCGGGATTCCAGTCTCGGGTAGTACGGCCAATATAGCAAATTTCACACTTGCATGTGTACTTATAAATTAAGTGGCTTTTGTGGTGGGGGGCCACACTATCCTTAAGATTGGGGGGCAGCACATTGGATTTAAGGATTATCCAAGGGTTGACTGCATTGTAGCAACGATGGATGGATTTTTTAATCTTGTCCAGTAGAGGAATTGAGGATTTGCCCAGCCAAGGAAGTCTTAGGTAGACTGGGCATTTTTCGGGACCAAATTTAGGAATAGTGGAGAGCTGCGCACATTTGTATTTAATTGTAGCATTGATTAAGTTCTTAATTAAGGTTGATTTAATGAAAGAGAATTCTTTCATGAGTTTAGATTTGGAGCAAATCATAAAAGCACGATGGATTAAAGTTTTAATTAAGTTGATTTTACGTTGGGTGGAAGAAAAAGAACCCCAACGTGTATAGGACCCAGTAAAAGTTGGTTTACGGTAAATAGAGGTAAGAATTGTGTTATCTGTTCGTTCAACAAGAACATCAAGAAAAGGTAAACAATTATTAGACTCAAATTCACACGTAAAAGAGGGAGGGGTGTAGGTTATTAAGACGGTGGAAGAATCGTCTGCATTCAGACCTGGTGGAAAAATGGCGAAAGTGTCATCCACATATCTTTTATAGAACAATGGGAGTTGGTTATTTGAGTTGAATAATAATTTCTCATGGAAGCCACGAATATGTTTGCCATGGCCGCTCCGAGGGGACTCCCCATCGCTATACTGGTTCAGGGATAGGGGGAGGGTCAATATGGCTGCGGTATAATATATCCGTGGTGATAGTTTCATCCAAGGGGATGTTAGTATATAAGCTGTTGATATCAAAAGAACAGAAGAAGGAGTTGTGGAAATTTGAAGGGAGATTTTGTATAACCTTGGCAAATGTGAAGGAGTCAGGGATGCAGTATTTAGAGTAGAATTTAACAGCAGGTTGAAGGGGAGTGCTAACCATTTAGCGAGACGATGCTGGGATGATCCGATCATGGATAGTATAGGTCAGAGAGGGGTATTGTTTTTATGGATTTTGGGTAATCCATATAGGCGTGGTCTTTGTGCGCCTACAGGGCGAATTTTCGCGTAAATGGTTTTAGGGAGTAGGTGTCTTTTGTAGAGATGTAGAAGGTCTCGTTGGATTATCATTTCTTGTTTGGCTGTTTGGTCAAATTCTTCCATGTTCCCAATGAATTTAAATTTGGTGGTGTCTGCAAGGATGGTATATATATGTATATATATATATATATATTAGAAAAAACGTGACCCGTTGGTCACCCATTGAGCCCGGGTTAAATGGTTGGGAAAATCATATGATACATTTCATTATTTGAAAGTTTTCCCAAACTGTCAAAATAAGTTATTTAAACTGGAGTAAACATTTCATTTGACGAAAGGGAAAAAACAAGAGAAGGGTCATTAGGTTAATTTCTACTAACAGGTAATTAGGATTTTAATCATGGATATCTATGACAATCTATCGCCAACCTCTGCACAGAATCCAGTATCTGCACAGAGTTGGTCAATGTTCGTCTTTGCTCAACGGTCCACACTGGCGTGCCTGTGTGCTGGTTGCCATAGAAAAATATCACTTACGAATTTGTCCTAAATCCTCCTGCAGTGTCCAGTATGTCTTGTTCATCTTACTCGGATGGTTTGTGTGATAAGTGGCAAGTGGACATACAGCTGCTTGCTAATTACGACTAATTAAAACCAATTAAAATGGAATTTTTTTTCAAACATTAAGTAGTCCTAAAACCAAGGAATATCTTAGTATAAATTTTGTGTCATTAACCTAAATAGGAAAAAAGCCTTTAGGAAATAAAAGGAATTTATCTCAGCTTTAGTATAATAATAGATAGATAGATAGATAGATAGATATTCATCTACAGACACCGTGTTTCGACGTACCACATCTCCTCAGTGTGCTAGGCTTTATAGGCTACCTCCAGCCTGGATCGAAACCCGACCGATTTTTCCCCATTCAGAGTTCTTAACATCTCGTCCATCATCACATCCTACAGATGTATAAAAATTAACGGATAAATACATACATAATTATTTATGCCAATGTCGCTAGAGAGCTCATATCCGTCTTTGAGAAGACCCTTGATATTTTTAAGCGTAGACGGTGACCATTAGCTAAGGAAAGCTCTACTATTTGGGAGGATAGGTATGTATTTATCAGTTAAAATCCTCGATCAAGTCTGTAGGTCCCGATAGCTGAGTGGTTAATAAGTCTGATAAATCGATCGGGTTTCCATCCCGCCTGCTAATGTCTAAGACTGAAGAGACGTGATACACCGAAACACGATGTCTGTGGAGGACAATATATGCCCCCCACCCCTGGTGGGTTGAGCCCTTTTTCGGGATTTCGCTGACAACCACTGATTATGCTTAAAGCCAATGCTCTCCTGTAAAATGGATGGAGCACTTCCTAGGGGCCTTAACATATATACATATGTATGTATTTATCAGTTTGTATTTGTAAATGGTTAAGATGTCCGATTGATGACTATACAAGGTTTTCAGAAAAGCATCGAAATTTTTTCTACATTTTGTCTCACCTTGTATTCGGAAAAAAAAAGCTCCATTCATTCTTCATTTCTATCTTGTTAAATATAGCTTTAAACTTGTTACTTTAGGGACACACCTTGTATTCTGAAAAAATAATGAATGGAGCGTTATTTTCATCAGAATATAAATTGTAACAAAAAGTACAAAAAATCTCGATATTTTTTTGACACACCTTATATATATATATATATATATATATATATATATATATATACACACACACACTGAAATTCAATCATATATTATATATATATATATATATATATATATATATATAGTGTGTGTGTGGGATGGTCACTGTTTCAGCTTTTGTTGGAATGGCGTACCAAATGCAGTATTATTGGTAGAGTGCTCAATATAAAATAGAGCTGTTATATAATGAAATGAAATAAATATATAAAGGTTTTACATATCTATTTATTAGGTGACAAAGGAACATTCACAACCATATTGGTTTCATGCGAGGCAATCATCAGGTGAAGATGTTTCAAATTCACCTGATGATTGCCTCCCATGAAACCAATGTGGTCTTCAATGTTCCTTTTGTCACCTAATAAATAGATATGTAAAACCTTTATATGTTTATTTTATCATATTATATTATATATATTTATATTATATATATATATATATATATATATATATATATATATATATATATATATATATATATACAAGATTTAGTATTAAATATTCCCCAAAGGTTGGTATACCATTAAACAAAATAACCAATCAACCATCTATCTGAACTATTTTCCCCAAACGAGGTGCATTATAAAACTTCTTAAAACATTTTGACACGTTCGATCATCCGTAGTATTTTTTTGAAACCATTACAAATTATTGTAAGCTTGATTTGCAATTATACCTTTATTGAAACTTTTTAAAAAATGTATTGCGAAATAAAAATGTTGCCTTCCCTTTTCAATTCGTGCAAATTTCTCTTTAAAATGGCACCGCGTATCCATTCCTCACAATGGCGTTGACATTGTTAATCCCTGTCGATTAAAAACTTACAATAAATCCAATGATTACTTCATACATTTCACAGAAACAAATTCAACGTTTTTTTGTGGGGGGGTATACAAGTTTCTTTCTGAATAACTCGTTAATGTTTAATGTGTCCATTTAAAGAATTTTCTTCTGTTCAAATTTAACCGGTTGTAAATATAGTTTTGAATTGCAGTTAGAAATACTAGCAAATATAAACCCCCTCCGTATTCAAGTTTTGATGTGATAAAATATTATTTTAAATTATGAAGACTAATGAAACGAAATAAGAATACACATAAAAGGATTTTTTTTTTTTAATATTTAAATAAACATTTCTTTTCTGAAAAAAGATCCGTTACTAACCGACCATGAACGGGTTAAAACTCTTTTTTTTTTAAAGAGAATTTTTCTATTTTTGAATTTGATGTCTTTATCTTTCAAAAATTGTTACACTGAAGAAATACAATGTAGCAACATGTTCATGGCGTTAACGGAAAAAGACGCAGCGGATGAACAAATGACGAAGCGATCGCATAGCTTACACGCTTTTGGAACAACAATGCTTCCGGTTTGAATTTAAATTATTGTCTGCTTCTCTCTCGATGAGTCCGGATTAAACACATGCTCTGATGATGATTTTTTTATGAATCGAAATATTGTTCAATATTAGCTATGAAAATGATATAAAATATATTCATTTTAACAATATTGTGTGTTTTCATACCTTTTTATCTATACATATACCGTCGGATTCATTTCCTTACTCTTAACTCATATATATATATATATATATATATATATATATATATATATATACTATATATATATATATATATATATATATATATATATATATTATATATATTGCATTAAGTGACCCACAAGAGTTGATATGTCATTAAACAAAATGACCAAGCGTCGTAGAGAAACATCTGTAATCTAATGATAAACCTATCTTATTTTGGTACAAGTGTCAAGGCACATAATTCCTGTTTAGAATCGAACTCATAAACAATAGTCTTTTAGCCTAACCGGTTAACCATTGAGAGATTAATGTATATTTTTACAGACCAAATGTCAAGAATTGTTAAAAGCACGTGACATTTTGGCGAAGCCTGCAAGGTGGAGATATCCTTCTTCTTCTTCTTCTTCTTCTTCTTCTTCTTCTTATTATTATTATTATTATTATTATTATTATTATTATTATTTCTTCTTCTTCTTCTTTCTTCTTCTTCTTCTTCTTCTTCTTCATATCCATTCTTCTTCTTCTTCTTCTTCTTCTTCTTCTTCTTCTTCTTCTTCTTCTTCTTCTTCTTCTTCTTCTTCTTCTTCTTCTTCTTCTTCTTCTCATATCATTCTTCTTCTTCTTTCTTCTTCTTCTTCTTCTTCTTCTTCTTCTTCTTCTTCTTCTTCTTCTTCTTCTTCTTCTTCTTCTTCTTCTTCTTCTTCTTCTTCTTCTTTCTTCCTTTCTTCTTCTTCTTCTTCTTCTTCTTCTTCTTCTTCTTCTTTCTTCTCTTCTTCTTCTTCTTCTTCTCTCTTCTTCTTCTTCTTCTCTTCTTCTCTTCTTCTTCTCATCTTTTTTCTTCTTCTTCTTCTTCTTCTTCTTATTATTATTATTATTATTATTATTATTATTATTATGCGTTTCTTTTCTTTTCGTTTTTTTTATACTTTGACAAATATGACCAAAAAAAACTTTATATCAGGAAAGATTTCAAAATAAAGAAACTTATATATATATATAAAAAAGATTTACCTTTTTATAGGATTTGTCCAGTTTCTCGAAGCCTTCACTCAACTTCCTTTCGTGCTGAACAAAATAAGCCATTCTTTTTCGAAGTCATTGGTCTTGCTTCTGGAATAAAATGTATTTCTAGAATTTTCTTTTCTAGATTTTCTTTTTAGAATTTAGCCCAAGAATATTTATTGAGAAACTAGCAGCACCTGTGGATATACCACAGTATGATAATTTTATTATTACAACATTTGATATGTTTACTTAAGAGTTAGTGCAATGTAGTTCAATATGGAAAAATGTAAATTTGACGGAGTGGCCTATTGTCAGTATCAACTGGGCAGCAAGGGAGTCTATCTTCTTTTCACTAGCGCTAGACTGAAAAGGTTGTTTTTTTTCTGTCTGGGGTGGAATGCAACACCTACCATCAGAATCAAACACTCCCCCCACTTTACTGCACAGATCCAAGCTGTGCTACTCCTGTGCTAAGTGGGCGAGGACCTGTATCGAACTCGGAACCTTGTGGTTCCGAGGCGGATGCTCTACCGATGGAGCTAAACCGAAAAGTATAATAATCTTGATTTAACTCTCTCTCTCTCTCTCTCTCCCCTCTCTCTCTCACTCTCTCTCTCTCTCTCGCACACCCACATACCCCCCCACACACACACACTCACTCACTCTTTTTTCTTTCTTTCCTTCTTTTCGTCTTTTCATTATGTTTCGGTAGATAATCAACACCGAATAATCAGGATTTACATTTTTGAATTTCATCATGGCTTAATTGGACGGTCTCATTTTTAACTGGAGGGTGTTGCAAGATGATAATGGTCGTAAAATTAAGGAACAAGAGTATTATAAAAAAGATAAGTAATAGAATGAATTATTAAATTCTAATAAGCAGTTATTTACTGTGTTTCCCTCAAAATAAAACCTACCTGCAAAATAAGACCTAGCGTCATTTTTCAGGATGATTTTAACAAAATCCTTCCCTTGAAGATAAGCCCTAGTTGAGATCTATACATTTTAGAGGATGATATAATTATTTTTTAAGGATTTGACGTTAATCAGAATTTTTAAAAATAAAAGAACATATTAATGGTGTTATTTACACAATTCAATCAATAAAAAGATTACGGACCATTACGCGAACCATCTACCTCGATGTTTTAGCACTATGTTGCTGTTTGTTTGTTTGTTTGTTTGTTTATTGATTCGAACGGTATATCAACCCGTCTGGGATTATGCCATGCCTAACGCTGAGGAAGTGATACATATCGTGTATTCATATTTATACTTTTTAGTAATTGGTTTTAACAATGTGTTAGCACAATTGGGGATCATGTTGTATGGTATTGATTAAGATCATGTCTATATTCTATGGTATAATCTTATTTCTCTCAAAAAAAGAGAGAATATCCTCCATGTGGACATTTTCAAACAGATCTTTCATATTGTTTGCTTTAAAATAACGGTTTCTGATGTGAGCAAAAAACCTGCATTCCATGAATAAGTGTTTAACTATCAAAGGTGTTTGACATGTTCCACATTGTGGTTGTTGTTCTTGTTTGAGTGCGTTAGTCTTGTTAGACTAATGCGTAATCGGGACACAATGATTTGTTCCTTTCTAGACTTCCTTAAAGTTGGTCTCCAGCCTCCCAAAGTTGGTTTGATTAGGAAGAGTTCATTGTGGATGTTGTTATTCCAGTGTTGTTGCCATTTTGTATATGTTGTGAGTTACAATATGTCAGGCGCAAACTGTAGTTGAATGTACTACTATACTGATACTGTATGATCCAGTATACAACAGTCACATCCTACCCATGGTGAATACTTTGGGTAAATACGTCCTTGGCCTCTAATCATGGTGTAATGGTTAGGTTAGTAAGGAAAAACTGCCATTTGAGCAAACGTACACAACGTGTTGATAACCCAGAACTTTTGAGATTTGTTGAAGAACATCACTTTTTGTGCATTGAGTACTTTTCATTTCTTAGTAAATTTACTGCTGCTTTGGTCTTTAACAAATGGTGGAAATTCTAATTTAATTATTGTTTCTATATATTATTTAACCGTTATACAGGGTGTCCACAATGTCTGGAGATTTCACTATTGTATTTATTTATGTTATTTTTCCGAGAAGGCAGATCTGGTAATCTAGCAGTAAATAAAATCATAAAATAAACAATTGAATATAAGAAATAATATTTTCTTTTTTTACATTTGTTTAAATTGAATAAAAAATACTTTACTTTTCTAAATTTATTTATGTTATTTTGTAGAATTATTTAATCGAGTTCACCTTAATTTTGCAAGGAGTATCAAGTTATGCATTGAAAATGATGGAAATCATATTGTAATTATTTATTAACATTATAATCAAATAAAATTGTTTTATTTTAGAAGTATGTGTTAATCCCTATGTATCCATACTTTGTGGACGCCTTGTATATTATATTATTTTATATATATATAATATATATTTATATTTAATCATATTCCTTGTTATTACTCGGCTGTATATAATTGGTGAGAGAGGACAAATAGATTAGATAATAATATTCTTCTTCTTTCTTCTTCTTCTTCTTTCTTCTTCTTCTTCTTCTTCTCTTCTTTTTTTCTATTGCTTTCAGTTGCTGCTGCTTCTACTGCTGCTGTTGTTTTTTTGTTTTTGTTTCTGTTTTTCTTGTTCTTCTGTTCTCTTCATTCTTCATCTTCGCCCTTCTTCTTATATCCATTCTTCTTCCCTGTTCTTCTTCCTGTTCTTCTTCTTTGTTCTTCACACCTCATTTCTTCTTCTTCTTCTTCTTCTTCTTCTTCTTCTTTGGTCGTCGTCTTATAGTTAAACCTTTCTCTCTTTTGTCGTCTTCTTTCTTTTTTATAAATTCCTACCCCCCCCCTTTCCATCATTGGAGAAATATAGACATCGAGAATGTTTCAATATTTATACTCTAAGCATTCTACCAGAAAAAAAAGAAAAGAATCGCAAATATATAAGAGGGGAAAATATTTAATCCTGAATCTGATACTGTCTTTGCTGAGCTTAGTAAATAACATTAACTCGGCTCAAAAATCGACATTTGACACAAGAGACCCACGGAGACCGTATGAGTTGCTAGGTAGGCCGCCACGGCTCAGATGTTTGTATAGAAACAACAACACAGATATATTTCGCCTGAGATTTTCTTTGGTTTGTCTCGAGTTAAAAGTTTATCAAAATAAAACATCGAAAAGTCTAATGAAATCCATTTAATGCGGAAAAGGTCAGGAAGGTAGAAGTGTGAATTTTTATTTGTTCATTTAATTTTTTTTCTCTCTCTCTCCCTCTCTCTCTCTCTCTCTCTCTTTCTCCTTTCTCTCTCTCTCTCGTCTGTCTGTCTCTGTCCCTCTCCTCTCCTCTCTCTCTCCTCTCTCTCTCTTCTTTCTCTCGCTCTCTGTCTCTCTCTCTGTCTCTGTCTCTCTCTCTCTCTCGCACTCTCTCTCTTTCTCTCTTTCCCTCTCTCGCTCTCTCTCTCTCTCTCTTTCCCTCTCTTCTCCTCTCTCTCTCTCTCTCTTTCTCTCTCTCTTCTCTCTTCTCTCTCTCTCTCTGTCTCTCTCCTCTCTCTCTCTCTCTCTCCTCTCTTTCTCTCTCTCTCTCTCTTTCTCTCTCTCTCTCTTTCTCTTTCTCTCTCTCTCTCTCTCTCCTTATTTTCTAATATATATAAAAGGAAGTTGGTATTGTACGTGTCGACTTTACAACTCACAACGAGAGGTCATTAGATTTGAAAATCTTGCATACTACTTGATATGCTTATAACTAAGAAAAACACACTAAATTTAGGTTTTGATTTTAATGATTAAGTGATATAACTCAATAATTAAGAAAAAATTTAAAATACCTTAAAAACACCCGTCAACCCCAACCCTACTCACGTCGACATGAGATTAGTTTTTAACTTCACAGACGGTAGACTGGTCTTTTTGCTGTATGAAAAAAAAACAATGTTCATTTCTAAAATCTCTACCCTCTCACCCCATCTACTGTCAGCACAAATCGAGACCCCTCTCACCCCCATCTACTGTCGGCACAAATCGAGACCCCTCTCACCCCATCTACTGTCGGCACAAATCGAGACCCCTCTCACACATCTCCTGTCGGTACAAATCGAGACTCCCCTCACCCCATCTCCTGTCGGCACGATTCAAATTTTTTAAGATTGGTTTCTAACTAATAAAAAAAGACGGATTCTAAAATACAAAAAAGTATTCCAGCCCATTCGTAGGCAGAGGCGTTGAACTTGCTTTAAAACAGATAATGAACATCAGTAAAAAAGCAAAATGATATTACATATGTACATTTTAAACGTTAAATTCTGCCAAATAAATTACAAAACTGACGCTTTGTCTGATGTAAAAATACGTACTATACCAAACGTTATTAAGATTTTCAAACAATTCATGTCGAAGTCATGTTTGTTTCATTCATTATTACTTGGTATTCAAATTATTTCTAATTCCTTTTTAAACATTTTATAAGACTCCCTTTTATCTATTTAGACCAATAGATGGGACCTGGAGAGGTCGTACTCGGTGGGCCTAACAAGTACTACCCCCGGGTCAATGTGGGCCTGGGAGTAATGGCAATGAAGGGTACTCCACACTTCCCAGAGCTCCATAATTGGAACCTCACCCCTAGATTCAGTTTTACCATCAAAAACTGAATTTAAGTTTTTGTCATATGTACAAAACAGTTTTTGAAAAATAGAATACATTTCAAAACACTCAAAACTTAAGAATTTTTTTTTTAATTCTATAAATTATTTTCCTCTTATTATCTCTCTAACCACTCACTACCTGGTGTTAATTTTTTTTTAGTCTAGTCATGGACCGGGTACTTTTGCTAGTAGAAATATATTAAAAAATCCACATCATTTCGAATTTCAATAATGTAGCGCTCTGAAAAAGCCCATATATGGGTGGAAATAGATCTAAAACTGCTAATATGACTGATATTTAAGCTTTTATTCTTTACCATATATATATATATATATATATTATATATATATATTATATATATATAAACCCAAGATTAACTTCGGAATCAGCCAACATATTCTCAAATGCTTATAGTTTCCCGCCAATTCTCCTCCCACCATTCCCCAAAACATTCTAATTAAACTTGTGAGCCCTCCTTCTACTTACTACTGTTTGTTTAGAAAGAACCATGGAAACATCTCATCGATTCACCTGATGATGGCACTAAGTAGTGCAGAAAGTCCTAATGTAAGAACCTTCGGTGGATTCATTCAGTCAAATATTTGTATTTACATATATATATATATATATATATATACATATATATATATATATATATATGGTGTGTGTGTGTGTGTGTGTGTGTGTGTGTATGTGTGTGTGGTGTGTGTGTGTGTGTGGAGCAATGTAGAAGAAGATACATGAAGTTACAAAGGGATGGAAAGGTATTAGTCGTAGTGTCGATGTTCTAACATTTCGGTTTATAAAGAAACCTTCTTCAGGACAATATGAAACTAGTCAAGGAAAAAAAGATTTATATAGTTAAAAAGATGGTGAATATTTTGAATGTATGCAGTTGGAAAAATGTGTGAAAATGTAACCCGTTCGCTAATTAACGTTCATTAAGTGAGGATATATATATAATATATATATAATATATATAATATATATATATTATATATATCCCCGCGCTTACAACACACAGGTATATATATATATATATATATATATATAATATATATCGTAAAATCTATTGTCTTTCGAATGTACAACACAACTCAGATGTACAATCCAGCCCATCCTGAAAGATATGATGAAAGAAACCAGATCGCCGTCAGCCGAGACCAGTTTTGCTTTCATTTTTTGTTTCGTGTTTTCTGTTGTTGTTTGTTTTTTCTTCTTCTTTTCTATCTTTCCTTTCCTGGTGCCACTCCTTTCGGAGATTGAGTTGAGTGGAAATCTCCGAAAAGGCTGACGTTGACAAGTCGCAAAAAAGTTACGATTACCTGTCTCAGAAAACGCTTGCCTGTTCCCCACCCCAAATCGGGGCCAAAACATGTTCTCTCTTCTCTCCCCACCCTCTCTCTCTCTCTCTCCTCTCTCACACACACCACACACACACACACACACTTACACAAACCCTTCTCTCTCCTCCCACCCTCTCTCTCTCTCTCTCTCTCTCTCTCTCTCTCTCTCACACACACACACACACACACACTTACACAAACATGTTCTCTCTCTCTCTCTCTCCCACCCTCTCTCTCTCTCTCTCTCTCTCTCTCTCTCTCTCTCTCCTCTCTCTGCTCTGCTCTGATATTCCAACCGCCCAAATGTACTTTAAACCCCGTCTTCAGTTTTTACCCGCCACACATCGAACTTCTTAAATCAATCATGACTCCAGTCTTGTCGCTCAGCTGCAGCTTTCAGACTCGTGCCAGAAATTGATACGTAACCCCAGTTGTTTAAAAAAATACAAGTTCTCAACAAAATGTAATATATATATTTATCAACCCCTCAGCACGAGCAGGATGTGACACAAGGTCAATTTCTTAAGCGGAGTTTAGCAGGTTTGAATTCAGAGTTTTCATTCTCCTAGACCGGTTGCCTAACCAAGGTTATAGAGTCCAGTCTGCCCTGCTATTTTTCCATATCTGGAGGGAGAGTAGGATTCATACCTCTCCCAAGGTTATTAGCGCAAATGGAAATGCAATTACCACATCCAGGATTTGAACTCGGGGCGACGAGTCCATTTCCAATGACTTTAACCATTACACCACGCGCTTCCTACTTTTTTCCCGCGGATTGAATTCAGAGTTTTCCTTCTCCTAGACCGGTTACCTAGCCATGGTTAAAAAGTCCTGTCTGCCCTGCTATTTACCCATAGCTGGAAGGAGAATTGGATTCATACCTTTCCCAAGGGTATAAGCGCCATGTGAAATTCCAACAGCTTCCATCCAGGAATTGAATTCACGTTGACGAGTCCATTTCCTACGACTCTAACCACGAGACCACGCACCTCCATATATAATATAATATATATATAATATATAATATCTTATTATAATGGAGATTGTGGGTTTGTCTGTCTGTAACCGAAACTATGTTACTATACAAGTCACAATTCCCTTTGTTATTTACATCACATTCTTCATGATCTTATTTTTATTTAAACCTCAATTATTAATAAAATTGTTTTACATTATTAATACTGTTGACCATATATACATACTAATAATATGCAATTGTATTTATATATACAACAAAATAGCGGATTACAGTGTGAATGGGAAGGCTAATTTGCATATTGATCTTAAAAATGTGATTTTAATAAATATATGCTTAGTATTATTGATTTCTAATTTTTTGGTTTTATCTTATTGAATATGAGCAAAAATCTCGGGGATAAATCTTAAAAGAAATCCATTAACAAGAAGAAATAACTGCAATTTTATTCTTTACATCCTATTTTAACTAGATAGTTAAATAAGGAAAATTTACCAATGAAAGCCGGGAGTAATGGAAAATGATGGAAGAGTTAGTTTCAAAGTTGTTCTATTTTTCAATCATACCCCCTCTGTTCCAAATCTTTTTATCTGCATACTTATTAAGTTTCATTAGTCTTTCTAATTTAATATGATATTTTATTATATTAAAACTTAAATACTTGCACCCGGAGGGTGCATATATGTGCTAGTATAATATAATATAATATATATATATATATATATATAAGTCATCCACAGACATCGTGTTTCGACGTTTCACATCTCTTCCGTGTGGTGTTACGTAGTGGGCTCTTACACAACTGCAGACCGTTGTGGAATCTTCCAGACAAAGAACATTGTGAAATTTTCTAGCAAGTCTGGGGACCTTCTACTACGTTCGGGAACATAAGAGCACGTGTCAATCAGAGGTCACCCCTCCGTTTGGGCAATTAGATCAAAGGATCTTGTTGGCAACAGTCTTGGATTTTAAGAATTTATTTATACAATTTAGACTTTTGAATCGGTGTTTATTGTTGATACAGATGGTTTTATAATAAACCGAAAGGTTTTAACGTCGACTCCGCCATCTACAAATAAATTGTTCTTTTGTCTTATCGATTTCAAAGAAAACTTTATCTTCAGAGAAAAATATCAGAAATGTGATTTCTGATATTCGTCTCTGAAGATAAAGTTTCTTTGAAATCGATAAGTAAAAATAACATCTTTTTGTTTTTATTTTTTATACGCATTGTAATTGCCTACAAATCATTAATATATTATAACATACTTAACAATGCTTCAAGCAAATTACCAATTTCTTTTATATATATATATATATATATTATATATATATATATATATATATATATATATATATATTGATCACAGTGGACCTGGACAACCGCCTCTCTAGCCCGAGTAACCCTATATTTATGTGATGCATGTAATGGACATCTCGGCAACCAGGATTCTACCCCCTTAGTGGGGGTGCTTCACCTCATACATTAAAACAACCTCTTTCGTCTAGCGCTAGTGAAAAGGGAATAGACTCCCCCATTGTCGAGCTGAAACCAACAATAGTTCACTCCTTAGAATTTTTACTAATTATCGCAGACATGTTTTAAATATTTTTATTTATTTAAGCTGTTTATTTTCACGGGCCACCATCCACGGACAACAGCTGGCCCCATTAGGAGGTTCTTATCTTACCACAGCGTCTTCAACAGCCCCAGCATGAAGAGAAATTAGATTAAAATAAAAATTGTTCTGTCCATTGGTGTTATTGAAATCTTTGTATCTGTTTCGCCGCTGCGGAAATAAAAAGGAGGCTTAGTATTATCTGTGTTATTCGGACTATTGTCCCCATCTTCATTGTTATTTGTACAACGTTTCGGCCGATATACCCTCCGGTCTTCTTCAGGTATTTCTTGTCAAACTCAGGAACCTTCTCGGACTCGGAACCTTCTCGGACTCGGGAACCTTCTTTTCGAACTCAGGAACTTTCTTGTCATAATCTGGAGCCATCACGGAACATTGAACCTAACCCTTTATTTAGTCCATGGGGGTATCCTGTTCTCATTCCGCTAACCATAGCTGGGGTAGGAGTTGTGTTAATTATTTTTCTAACTGCCTTCACCAGGATTGATCCAGAGATAACTGTCACTTAGAACTGTCTTAACCTAACTACCTTATCCACTAGGCCAGGTCTCCAATTGGAAAAAGGCCGGAGGGCATATCGGCTGAAACGTTGTACAAATAACAATGAAGATGAGGACAATAGTCCGAATAACGCAGATAATACTAATCTTCAAGCCTCATCTCAAACATTCAGAGAAATAAAAAGGAGGCATTAGTTTTAGAACACCGTTGGTATATTTCAGCAGAGTTTTTAGCTTAAAGGTATTCAATATGACAAAAGTCGTAAGTGTAATGTTTTTCTTTTAAAAAAAAATCAAATAAGCGTTTGGAAAAGATTCTCTTTTTCCGTAATTCAAAATACAATATATAGGTATATATATATATATATATATATATATATATATATATATATATATATATATATATATATATTTCGACAGAGCAGATGATAAAAATTAAAAGATGGAATGGAACATGAATTATTGCTTGCCTAGAATATGTTTTTTCATCACACCGTCAGTTAAATTCAAATTTAATGATAAATTATTCCTCAGAATATATATATAATATATATATATATATATATATATGTGTGTGTGTGTGTGTGTGTGTGTGTATATATATATTTATATATATATATGTATAATATAAATATTAATATATATTATATATTTATATACATATATGTATTATATATATATATATATATATATGTATGTATGTATTATATATATGTATATATATGTATATATTATATATATTTATATATATATAATATATATTATATATATTTATATATATAATATTATATATTATATATATATGTATGTATATATATATATATGTAATATATATATATATATGTATGAATATTTATATGTATGTATATATAATATTTATATATACATATATATGTATGTATATAATATATATATATGTATATATATATTTATATATTATGTATATATATGTATATATATGTATGTATATAATATATATATATATTATATATATATATATAATATATATATATATATATATATATATATATATATATAAAGATTCTGTATCACTGTATATATGCGTGCACAACTATCGAGCGCAAGTCCCTCTTATAATGGAAAATAGTTGGAGATCAGCAATGACCAATATTCAATGAAATCCACAATCTCTTCTTGTCTCAGAAGGGTTAAATAAGCTTTCTGCCCTTATTTTTCGCAAGAAAAGCTTAATAAGAATATCAGTATAAATTAAGGATATAATAAAACCTTAATCTTAAAAATAATTAAAAAATAAAACAAATTAATGAATGATAAAATATAATAAAAAGCCAAAGACGACGATTTTTTTTATTCGTCGTTTTTTGTCTTTTTATTCTGTTTTATCCTAATATGTGTTTTTATGAGAACAAGAATGAAAATAATCACCTTACAAACAAAACTATATAAAGAATAAAAGACAATAAAACCAATAAACCGAAAAATAGAATTTATCAATTTACATGAATATAAATAAGTGATTTATCTTTAACTTTCTAAATCTCAGTAGAATATATAATACAGCTCAGAATTCCGGAGTTCTGGCGCGTGTTGAGTACCCCTTCATCGCGATTTTCTAGGTCCATTCTGACCCGAAGTGGAATACTTTTTCGGGTCTCATTTATAGGCCAAATAGGAAAATTGAGTTCAAATAAAGTTTAAAAGATGTTCGATAGAATAGAATGAATAGAAAAACGTATTTGGCATGAAATAACCAAACAAGGGTTAAATGGCCTTAGAATTCAACAACCAAACCAAATGTTGCATAGGGCCAAATTCGATTTGTAATAGTAGTCGATTAGTAGTAGTAGTCGTTAGTTCATGAAAAACATACACAAGTCGTATAGATACAAAGGGCTGTTTATTTATTTCTAGGCTCGTGACTTCTTTTCAGAGAGAGAGAGAGAGAGAGAGAGAGAGAGAGAGAGAGAGAGAGAAGAGAGAGATTACTCTATCGTAAATCATGTTTGGTACTACTATGCGAAACCCATATGGCGAACCGGGAAGCCACGTCTGGCTCCCACCAGAGGCCCGACCGAAAAAAATACCGATTTTCCTCTTCTCCCGTTTCTCGTCCTGTGGTTGGAGGGTCACCCAACTTCTACTTCTGGTCAAAAGGCGAAACTTCCGTTTTTAGTTTTAAATCTAATTTCGGGCCACTCGTCGGTCAGTTGAGTTCCAAACTTTAACCTCTTTTTGTTCTTATTTCTTTTTTTCTCTTTCTCCAGAAATCCGAATACCGTTTTATTTTCAATCCCCAAATTTCCCGTAGACCATAATAATTACGCTACACAAACCAATGATATCTGCATCGGAAAAATAAGGTATCAAATTTCGGATTTGGGTTAGCGCAGATTTAATCCGCATTATAAGGGGTCTTTTCTCATAGAAGGCTTTCATTAAAAATCGTATGTGGCCTACCCTGTTTGAATGTGTCCTATCTCAGCAAGCGTATATTTATAAATATAAGTAGTAGGCAATTCATTGAAACTAATTATTTTTCACACATATTCAATTTCAAGAAATGCAACTCAGCCATAAGCTGTATATAGTAATTAAGAATAATCAAAAGAAGTATGTTCGTCAAATTCCCTATGAACTGACTGAAATTCCTTGACATTGGTAAAACATAATTTTATATAGCAATGGTAAAAGACAGAAGAGCGGAACCAGATATAAAGAGGCGTCTTTTGGCGTTCACTATTTGGCACCGTCATTTTACCGTGGAATTCCTTATGGCGAGGGACTCCTTTAATGCCATTGGCATATCTTGAATAGATTGATAAATTTGTAACGAATGGCCAAAAAATCTATCCTTAAAAAAGAATTTGATTCATTCCTTGCAATGATATTAAAATAAAATAAGTAAAATGCATAAAAAATATTTGATGTATCTCATAGCCTTGGGCCAAAGTACGCAAATATTTCAGGGGAGAAGGTGAATCAAACTGTTTTACGATATTAATAAAATCATAACTCACCGATTTTTAATGAAAGCTTTCTATGAGAAAAGACCCCTTATAATCCGGATTAAATATGCGCTAACTCAAATCCGACATTTTATACCTTATTTTTCCGATGTATGTATCATTGGTTTGTGTTGTATAATTATTATGCTATACGGGAAATTCGGGATTAAAAATAAAACGGTATTCAGATTTCTGGAGAAAGAGAGGAACAAAAAAATAAGAACAAAAAGAGGTTAAAGTTCGGAACTCGAACACCTTAACCTACGTTTCTCTAAGATTACTGTTGTTTGTTTGCAAATACGTCGCCATTTTTTATCATATACGGAAACGGAATTTTATAAAGACATATTTATATATAGCAACACAGAATTTTATATTGACACTGAATTTCATACAGAAAAACAGAATTTTATATAGCAATATGGAATTTTATATAGACACTGAATTTTATATAGCAACACAAAATTATATATGGATATATAATTTCATATAAACACGGAATATTATATAGACACAAAATTTATATAGACACTGAATATCATATAGACTCAGAATTATAAATAGACACTGAATCTTATATACAATCTTATTTCGTCAGTGAAATCTATATACAAACACAGAATTTTTATATAGACACAGAATGTTATATAGCAACACGAACATTTATTCAGACACAGGATTTTTTATATGGACAAAAATTTTATATAGACACTGAATTTTCCATAATAACGCAAATATATATAGACCCTGAATCTTATATAAACACAGAATTCTGTGTAACAACACAAACATTTATACAGACACAAAATTGTATATAGACACAGAATCTTATATAGACACATTAATTTCATATTATAACACAAAAATATAGAGACACTGAATCTTACATAGGAACATATTATTTCATATAGACACATAATCATATTTCGACGGTACATTCATATTGAAACACAGGATTTTTATATGGACATTGGATTTTATATAGCCACATAATTTTATATAGCAATACTGTATTTTATGTAGAGATTGAACTTTATATAGCAACACATAATCTTATATAGACACCGCATTTTCTATGTACACAATTTTTATAGAAACTGAATTTTATATAGGATCACAGTATTTATTGACACTTAACTTTATATTGGAGACTGAATTTGATATCGGCAAAACATTTTATATGAATACAGAATTCTATATAGACGCAGAAATTCATATTATGTAAGCACCGAATTTTACATAGACACTGAATTTTATACAGACATAGAATTTTATATGACAACACATAATTTCATATAGACGCTAAATTTTATATAGCAACACAGAATTTTATATAGCATTACATCATTTTATATTAACACACATAATTTTATATAGACGCTGAATTTTATATATCATCACAGAATTTTATATAGCAGCACAGCATTTTATATATACACTAAATTTTATATAGCAACAAGAAATTGTATAGAGACGATGAATTTTATATAGAAACAATGAATACATACAACTATTGTGAATTTTGATACAGACTCGAAATTTTAGATAGCAACATAGCAAGTATTATAAAAAAGACGGCCACTTCATTTTATATTATAGAAGCACAGAATTCCATATAAAAACTAAATTTTATGTAATCGCTGAATTTTATATAGCAACACAGAATTTTAGATTGACAAAGAATTTGATATAGGCACAGAATTTTATATAGAGAGTGAATTTTATAAATGCATATTGATACATATCTTATATAGACTCGGGAGTTTATATAGCAACACTGAATTTTAAATAGACACTGAGTTTTATATAGAAACGCAGAATTTTATGTAGACACAAAATTCTATATAACAACACAGAATTTTATATAGACACTGAAGTTTATATAGCAACACAGAATTTCATACAAACATTATAATTTATATAGCAACAGAGAATTTTATATAGACACTGAATGTTATACACTAACGCAGAATTTTATATAGACTCTAAATTTTATACAGTAACACAAAATATATATAGGAATACATAATTTTATATAGCACCATAGAATTTTAAATAGCACCATAGAATCTTATATAGAACACACAACATTTTATATAGCAACATATAATTTTATATAGACACAGAATTTTATGTAGGAACACAGAATTTGTATATTGCAACACATAATTTTATATAGCAACACAATTTTATGCAGAAACATAATTTTATATAGACAGAGAATTTTATATAGCACCACAAAATTTTATATAGCAACCTAGAATTTTATATAGACAAATAATTTTATACAGACAGAGACTCTGATATAGCAACACATAATTTAATATTGACACATAATTTTATATAGACAGAGAATCTTATATAGCCCCACAATTTTTTTATAGCAACCTAGAATTTTATATAGTCAAATAATTTTATATAGACAGAGAATCTTATATAGCAACACATAATTTAATATTGACACATAATTTTATATAGACAGAGAATCTTAAATAGCCCCACAAAATCTTATATTGCCACCTAGAGTTTTATATAGACAAATAATTTTATACAGACAGAGAATCATATATAGCAACACAATTTTATATTCACACATAATTTTATATAGACAGAGAATCTTATATAGCCCCACAAAATTTTATATTGCAACCTAGAATTTTATATAGTCAAATAATTTTATATAGACAGAGAATGTTATATAGCAACACAATTTTATATTGACACATAATTTTATATAGACAGAGAATCTTATATAGCAACACATAATTTTATATTGATACATAATTTTATATAGACAGAGAATCTTATATAGCCCGACAACATTTTATATTGCAACCTAGAATTTTGTATAGACAAATAATTTTATATAACAGAGAATCTTATATAGCCCTCAAAATTTAGAATTTATATAGACAGATAATTTATATAGACAGAGAATCTTATATAGCAACACACAATTTTATATTGCAACCTAGAATTTTATATAGACAAATAATTTTATATAAACAGAGAATCTTATATAGCCCCACAACATTTTATATTGCAATCTAGAATTTTAGATAGACAAATAATTTGATATAGACAGAGAATCTTATAAAGCCCCACAAAATTTTATATTGCAACCTAGAATTTTATACAGATAAATAATTTTATATCAGCATTGAATTGCGAAAAGTTATTTGCTTATCTCTTTCAACATTTGTTTGCGTCAAAATCAACGATTTCTTTTGCTCATCAAGAATAACCTATTTATCTCTCTATTTCTTCTATTTTTTTGTTTCTTTTTGGCTTTTCGCCTTTTGTTAACAACATGAAATGTCTGCCAGCCAAACTCTTTCTCTCTCTGTACAATAACAAGGTGAGGTCTGCCATTCGATTATTTCCTTTGAGTTGGCTGCAATGGAATTAGACGGACTTTTATCTTAGACGGCCTTATTGTTTAATCAATATGACGAATATGCCTTTGTACTGGATGCTGTGTATTTATTATGATCTGTCTGATAGATTCACGTAAAGGCATAAATAACCAACAAGGAGTGAAGCATGCGTCGAAATAGAGGAGGAAGAGATTGGAGAGGGAGATTGGAAGCGGTGAGACGGGGATCGTGATAGATAGAGAGGTCGATAGGAAGAGATTGATATATATATATATATATATATATATATATATATATATATATATGAACATACACACACACACACTCACACACACACACACACACACACACACACACACACATATATATATATATATATATATATATATATATATAGATAGATAGATAGATAGATAGATAGATTCAAACTGACTGACTGACTGAGATAGATAGATAAATAGAGAGATAGATAGATTCAAACTGACTGACTGAAATAGATAGATAGATTCAAACTGACTGAGATAGCTATATAGATAGGTTGTTAGGTAGATAGATAGATAGATAGATAGATAGATAGATAGATTCAAACTGACCGACTGACTGAGATAGATAGATAAATAGATAGATAGATTCAAACTGACTAACTGACAGAGATAGTTAGATAAATAGATAGATAGATAGATTCAAACTGACTGACCGAGATAGATAGATAAATAGATAGATAGATAGATAGATTCAAAATGACTGACCGAGATAGATAGATTCAAACTGACTGACTGACTGACTGACTGAGATAGATATATAGATAGGTTGGTAGATAGATAGATAGATAGATAGATAGATAGATTCAAACTGACTGACTGACAGAGATAGATTGATAAATAGAGAGATAGATAGATTCAAACTGACTGACTGAGATAGATAGATAGATAAATAGAGAGATAGATAGATTCAAACTGACTGACTGACTGACTGACAGAGATAGATAGATAGATAGATTGGCTGATTGATTGATTGATAGATTGATAGATGAATATAGACAGACAGAAATAGATATGCGTATATGAATAGACTGAGAAACATAGATATGACGAAATTGTGATATATATGAAGAGACTGATATACGTAGATAGGTAGTGGCATAAATCCGATAGATAGACAGTAGGCAGATATAAACAACGCAAGAAACAGAATAAATATACATACATATATATATATATATATTATATATATATATATATATATATATATATGAGTGTGTGTGTGTGTGTGTGTGTGTGTGTGTGTGCAAGCGTGTGAGCGCGCGCGTTCGTGCGCGTGTGTGTGTGTGTGTGCGTGTGTATGTGTATGTGTGTGTGTCTGTGGAGTAAATATACTGTAATCGTACAGCTAGAATATATATATATATATACATATATTTATACAAATAATATATATACATATACGAATAATGAATATATATATATATATATATGTGCGTGTAGGTGGGTGTGGGTAGGTGTGGTGTGTGTATGATTGTGTTTGTCTGTGTATGTGTGTGTGTCTGTGGATAAAGAGGAAAAGTTAAAAAAACAACAATATATATGCATACACACACACACACTCACCACACACACACGCACACACACACACACACACACACACACACATATATATATATATTATATATATATATATATATATAAAGAGACTAAAAGATAGATAACTATACTTTAATCGTACAGCTAGAATATATATATATATATATATATATATATATATATATACAAATAATATATATATGCATACAAATAATGTATATATATATATATATGTATATATATATATATACAGATTTTCATCATATTGGGTGAACGTACTTAAAAAACACACTACCCGACCTTTAACGTCCACAGGCCATTATCAATTAATCAATTAAATTCTGACTTTGGCTGGATATTTGGCCCAAATGCATTTTAACATTTGTGCCAAATAAAAAACCCAACCTCTCGACACGTTTTATTGAACATAAATTCTAAAATACATTTGAACCTTAGCGTGATGGCCGAGGTTTTGGCGCGAATTGATAAAAGAAGGGGTCGTCCTTTTCATAATGCGAGTCTCCATGCGCTGACCCTCTCACGCTGTACAATAAATAGATTCACTCATCACCTTCTGTACCTACACTTATCACACATACCATAATCCTATGGGTAAATAGTAGGGCAGAGTGGGTAAATAATTTTGCACCGGCAACATGTCTAAGAGATAGAAACTAAATTCAAGCCTATTAAATTCTTTCTCTGAATGTTTGAGATGAGGCTTGATGATTAGTATTATCTGCGTTATTCGGACTATTGTCCTCATCTTCATTGTTATCAATGCTATCTCTCTGAATGTTTGAGATAAGGCTTGATGATTAGTATTATCTGCGTTATTCGGACTATTGTCCCCATCTTCATTGTTATTTGTACAACGTCAAGAAAGTTCCCGAGTTCGAAAAGAAGGTTCCCGAGTCCGAAAAGAAAGTTCCCGACTACGACAAGAAGGTTCCCTAATCCGAGAAGGTCCCCGAGTCCGACAAGAAATACCTGAAGAAGGCCGGAGGGCATATCGACCGAAACGTTGAACAAATAACAATGAAGATGGGGAGAATAGTCCGAATGACGCAGATAATACTATTAAATTCTTGAAACCAGTTGGACAAATGGTGCAACGGATATAAAGGTTGAGTTAATACAGTTCTAAGTGACAATCAACTGTAGGTTGCAGGTTCGATCCTGATCAAGGGTGATAGTAACTCGGGTACCTTCTCGTCAAATTCTGGGACCTTCTTGTCGAAATCTGGAGCCTTCATCTTGTAATCGTGAGCTTTCACAGAATTTCGAACCGAACCCTTTATTCAATCCATCGTGGTAGAGTTTTCTCATTCCAATATCCATGACTAGTTGCAACTGTTAAGCTATGTTAAGTATTCTATGTTAATGTCGCCCGTTGTCAGGATTGAACAAGCAACCTACAGATCATTGTCTCTTCGAACTGTGTAAACTCAACTGCTAGACCCCAACGCCATATGTCACAAAAAATCTAAAAATTCATATTTTTGCCAAATGATTTATTCTAGTAAGAAATCAAATTCTGGCAGATCGTTTTTAGTCTTCATTTTTTTGTGGAACGTTTTTTTAAGCTTTCAGTTCAGTACAGAATAGAAATGTATACATATAATATATAACAATTGATCTTCGGAGATGATTTTCCGGACGTATAGTAGATTGATGTTCTGTAACGTTCTAATAGCGATATATGTTGTATAGCGGGTCTTGTCAACGTGCCTCCAAATTCACGACACTAAAAAGGTGTTCTGCACGTGGCGGTCATCTTGTCGATAAAAAAAAGGACAACGCGAGAAATATATCGTCGCAAGCTGCTTAGCTTTTATTTCCAGGGCTCGTCTCGTGGGCTGTGTTCGGAGAGAGAGGAAAGGCAGAGAGAGAGAGAGAGAGAGAGAGGGGGACACTGTTAAATTACTGTAATCCCACACTAGGGACCAGGGGCCGGTCCGTACCCTACGCCTCGGGAAGCAAAAAGAGGCCGGTATTTTTCTCCGTCGTTCCTCGTGACCACACACTTCCGGTTCCGGTCAACACCCGAAACTTCCGGTTGGCTTTCAATTCTCCATTCGGGCGGTCATGCCCCGGTCAAATTCACTACAAACCGTTTTGTGTTCATCACTTTTTTTTAACCTTTTACTCCCTCTTATTTCTTCTTCCTCCTTTTCTAATAGTAGTCCTCGCAAAACTCAGGACCTTCCATCTCGCTACAGTTCTATACTTGGCCTATAATAAAATGGCTATTTTCTTCTCTTTTTCAAGGATTGAACATCTATCCACACATTCCTCTCATCAGATAAATCATCCAAGTAAGACGAACAAGATATAATGGGACACTGTTTGAGAACTAAGTACGGACTCATAAGTGACGCTCTTCTGTAGATGTTACATATTAATTGGATCTCTATTACTTTTTAAGGTAGTATAGAGATCCTTATGGCGATCAGTACAGCTGATGGCCTTGAGAGTGAGTGACAATGCTTGACCTCACTCTGACCTTGCCTTGCGGGAAGGGACCGTGAGAATCGGAAGGCAATAGAAGCCCTTCCGGTTTAAGGTGTAAGCAACTCAGAGCTGCAGTTAGTCAGTTGCAGAGACAGAGTTGCAGTAGAGTTGCGGTTAGTCAGTTGCAGTAGTCAGTTGCAGTTAGTCAGTTGCAGAGTTAGAAGCTAGCAAGATGTGACTCTCAGCGCGCAGTTGTCTGGCCTGGGTTCCGGAATAAACTAACATCCAAAGTAAATCGAAGTCTTGTTGTTATTACTAAAAGCTAACAATGACACAAGGCTTCTGATAAGAAATGGTCCCCAGCAGAACCAGACACGGAATCCCCAGATAAGAAGACCAGACGAGACCTGTAGAAGATATACCAGATCCGGCCAGAAGAATAAAAGAGGTATATAACATAGATTCGTACATCGGTGTTGCCCAATCAGCGAAAACTTTAAAAAATCAAGCAAATAGTATCAATCCCTATTGATAATTGTTGTGGGATTTTAAGGGGTTAAATAAGAACAAAACGACGGGTAACAAATGTAGGAAAATGTATTAACAAAAGAGTAGTCAATTACAGTACAGAGAAGTGGGAAATACGTCCGACAATAGAGTTATGAGCTGACTCGCATTGGCTTACTCCACAAGCCATAATTGTCCCTGTTAGTTATAGTAACCGTCGGCGCATTTCATTAGTCTATAGGGTATATCACCTATAACAATAATAAAAAAGAATAAATATGTGTAAAATAAGGATTAAATATTCCTGGACTGACGATGTCATGCACGTGAACAAGTTTTTAAAAATATGCATGCCTTGACGGGGCTAAAATGCTAACTATCAGAATTTTCGGAAAACGTATGAACGTGTACAATTATTTTGATTTGTATTACGATAAACCTCTAATTTTCAATGCTTACCTCATTACAATGGAGATTATGTACCTGTCTGTAACCGAAACTACGTCAGCGTTGACGTCACGATTTCCCTGGTTATCTAAGTTACATTTTCAACGATTATGATTTTAGTCATTATCTAATCTTAATTAGCATCTTATATATTAACGATGCGCGTGTTTAATGGTTAGAGTCGTGAAATGGACTCGTCGACAGTCGAATTCCTGGACGAAGCTGTTTGAATTTCACATGTCGCTAATACCCTTGGGAAAGGTATTAATCTAATTCTCCTTCCAGCTATGAGTAAATAGCAGGGTAGACTGGACTCTTTAACCATGGCTAGGTAACCAGTCTAGGAGAAGGAAAACTCTGAATTCAAACCTGTTAAACTCTGCTTAAAAATGACCTTGTGTCGCATCTTGCTCGTGCGGAGGGGGTTGGTAAATATATATATATATATATTAACGATGTCTCAATTAAAGTCTAGCTGAGTTGTATTTGCCGCAAAACTATCCATATTATCAACTCAATTAAAATCCTGAAATATGTGTTATATATCTTTAAGTTTTGTTTTGTTTTGTTTTACGGCATATCAACCTTAGTGGGTCATTTAATGCCGAAAAAGTTTTGAAATAAACCAATTCTTAATGGATAATACATTTTTTTTATAAATACCTTTTTTCTATTTAACCCATAGATGGGACCCTAACAGGTACCACCACTCCGGGCCACAGTGGACCAGGGAGCAATGACGATAAAGGGGTGCTCCACATTCCCCAAACCTCCAAAACTGGAACCTCACCATCAGATAGAGTTTAACGTCATTCCCAGGACATGAAGACCCCCAGTCACCGCCTTCTAGCACCCATATGATAAAAAGGTGTTGGGGCTTGCCATAAGGGCAATAGGGTCGGAACAATCATATAGGTGCTAGGGCTTGATGTGACCAGTCGATTGATCGGAGGGGGCCTCTCCGACCGTACGTCTAGCCCAAGATAGGACCAAAATGGAGTATTGCAAGTCATTAACTGCTCATCTACCTGGGTTCTATCCTTAAGCATCACGGGTCGCCACCCACGCGCAACAGGTGGGCTCATTGGGGGAGTCTTACCCCTCTAAGTACTTTAATAAAACTGAAGCTCTAATTTATCACCCTGTGACTTTTTTTATTTTGGGTTGATGGAAGGAGCAAATCTACTCTACAAAATTAATGACTTTGGAAGAAATTGAAGGACGAATATGAGAATCTATTTCTGCCACTCTACGAGAGTTCCTAGGAAGTTCAGTTGATGCGATTCCCAAGCGGCTTGAGAGGCTAGAGACGAATCCTGGTGTCCATATAGAATTTAATATAAAAGCCCATGATATGTGTGTTTTCTCATATTCATTTTTTGTAAAAATAATGATTCAGAAATAAATTATAAGAATTTTAAATTCGGTAGTTATTTTACAATCACCCTGTATATTGTATTTCAATCTGTGTAGAGGTCAAATCTAAAAGTGTTTCACATTGGGAATCACGCCCAAATCGGCCAAAAAACTAATGACCAAAAAAACTAACAGCAATAAAAAAAAATGGTAAAAATGTTAAGGTTTCAATATTTTTGCCAATTTTCGTCTGGGTCAAAGGTCAATTGACTTTGGTCTCCTCAATAAGTAGTTGGGTTGTTGGTTTTTCTGGGTTGTTTGTATATAGTTTAACAATTATGGTTGGTTAGGTTGGACATGTCAACCTTGGGTTATTTTATGCCAACAGAGTTTAACAATTATGGTTGGTTAGGAGGTTGGATTTTACGACATGTCAACACTTGGACAATTATGGTTGGTTAGGAGGTTGGATTTTTACGACATGCAACACTTGTTGGGTTATTTTATGCCAAAGACAGTTTAACAATTATGGTTGGTTATGAGGTTGTATTTAACGGCATGTCAACCCTTGTTGTGTTATTTTAATTTTATTTTATTCATTCTTTATGGGTAGTAATTTAAAAAAAATCTAAACTCAATTTTTTTAAGCATAACACTCTAACTCCTTGTCTTCTATTTAACTCATAGATGGTACCCTAACAGGTACTACCACTCCGAGTTAGAAAAGCGAAGGAAAAGAAAAATGTAGAAAATATTATGAATGCAATTGATTAACAAATATACATATTTATATAAACTAGCAAATATATGCACCCTCCGGGTGCAAGTATTTAAGTTTTAATCTAATAAAATATCGTATTAAATTAGAAAGGTTAAGGAAACTATATAAGAATGCAGATAAACAGATTTGAAACAGAGGGAGTATAATCAAAAAATAGAACAACTGAAACTTACTCTTCCATCACTCTTGTCTTTCATTTATATTTTTTCTAATTTAACTATTTAGTTAAAAGAGGAAGTAAAGAATAATATTACAGTTATTTCTACTTGTTAATGGATTTCATTTAAGATTCATTGAAGAGATTTTTGCTTATATTCATTATAATAAAACCAAACAGTTAGAAATCAATAATACTAAGCACATATTTATTAAAATCCAATTTTTAATAACAATATGCAAATTAGCCTTCCCGTTCACACTGTAAACCGCTATTTTGTTGTACATATAAATATAATTGCATGCTAGTAGTATATAGATATGGTTAACAGTATTAATAATGTAAAACAATTTTATCAATAATTGAGGTTTAAATAAAAATAAAATCATTGAGAATGTGATATAAATAACTAAGGGAATTGTGACTTGAGTAGTAATATAGTTTTGATTACAGACAGAAAATCACACAATCTCCATTATAATAAGATATTAATCTTTTTATTCATTATTGATGCGTATTCAAATCTTTTTTTAACTCAATTTTTAAAACAATTTTTTTTTGTATTTAATCCATAGATTTGACCCTAATAGGTACTACCACTCCGGACCAGAGTGAACCTGGGAGTAATAGCGATGCAGGGTGATTCCACACTCCCTGGAATTCCAAAATTGGAACTACACCATTAGATTAGTCAGAAAATATGTGTATTAAAAATAAAGGGTACGAATTTACTAAAACTTGTTTTAAAAAGAAACAATAAGGGGCGTCTTAGGTAGCATAAGCGAATTTTCAGTGTATATGACATCAGATTGTTCTTTATTCTATGTATTGACGATTTTGGGTAATGTGACGTAATCAGGGACGTAGTTTCGGTTAAAAACAAATAGAAATCAGACAAATAGAATCTCCATTATTATTATTATTATTATTATTATTATTATTATTATTATTATTATTATTATTATTCACTCCTTTTGAGTTTTCACATCAGCGTTAGCTGATGGTCTTTCGCTGGAGTCTGAATGACAGCAAGTCTCCTCAAGTCTCCAGGACTCTTCAAAGTGTTCTAGCAGATTGCAGCAGTGCAGTATTCTGGATGGTCTCAATCTTTCCTCTGAAGTCCAGATTTTCCAATCCCTTTTCCAATCCCTTTGGTACTGTACCAAGTGCACCAACTACAATTGGTATCACTTTGACTTTCATATTCCATAACTTTTTCATTTCTCTGGCAAGGTCCAGATTATTATTATTATTATTATTATTATTATTATTATTATTATTATTATTATTATTATTATTATTATTATGTCTAGTGGTAAGATGTCTGGTGTCATGATTCTCAGCTTGGTGGACCACGACCACAAACATGCTCCTGCTATTAACGTAGACCACCTGCTTTTAAAACTTTGTTCACGAAGCCAGGCTATGGTTAATTTAGTTTTGTCCAGCTGTTTCTTAAAACAATCTTTCTTTTCCAGTGCATTTAATTAGAAAAATAGAAATGTTTTATATTAAATGTTGTTGTTTTTTTTTAATTTACTTTATAAGTTGGTTAAAATAATAAATGTTTGTATAATAAATACAATAAGTAATGTATATGTTTCCTTTTTTATAACTGTATACATACTTTCGCACCCCTAAAAAAAAAGAAAAAAAGTCATTTTTTTAATTTCGTCTCGTTTGCTTGATATGACTTAGACATATGCAATCCCACCCCACACAATTTCTTGGCCTCCTCGCAAGGAAATAGGAAAGAGAAATTTAGTCAGTATAAAGTCAACAAAGAGCATTGTAGAAGTCACCTTGTAAAAGAAAAAGATAAGTCACTTATTTTTATAGTAAATATTGTATTTACATTATGCCCAAATGCCTTTAAATTTCTCCCCACATTTATTTCATTTACAGCAACATGTATAAAAAAATAAATAAGTCACCTATCTACTTAAAAATAGTACCTGTGGACTTATACTAAGTTAAAACTAATGAATGGTTAAAATAATGAATGTCAGTTAGTTGTTCATCGTATTCGATGATGACATCATACGACTCTGTTTTCTCCATTTGATTCGATCTCTGGTTACGCCTTGTCAACTGCCAATGGGAATGTTCAAGTCATCCAGGATCTCTTAAAAAACAACGAGGACTGTTTAATGTTGCATGTTCAAATTTTGAGTGTATTTATTCTAAATTATGACGATTTTTGTTACAGACAAAAACCGGAAGCGAATCTCCATTATTAATAGATTTGAAATATGAAATATTATGTTAGTATCTGTTTAGACGGGTAAAGTTTTTCGTTTTTTTTTTGTTTTGTTTTTGCTTTGTTTCTTTTAGCTTCGAGGGC
>CM042162.1:89072924-89112924 GCA_023376005.1 Doryteuthis pealeii
TGGGGGGTGAGGGGATCACAGCCCCTTGTTCATTGATAGGAATTCAACGGGTGTGTTGTTAGACCTGTAGAAGTAGAATGTAAGAGGTAATTAAGATAATTTGTTTTTGGTGTTTTCTTTTCTATATGTATTCTTGACCAAGGCACCCAGTGGCTATTGGCAGACACGGGAAGTAATTAGCTTTCGTGTCGCCTAGCATCAGGTGACAAGTAATGTAATCCCTAGAACTTCATCACAAAAAAAGGATTATTTCCATTAAATGTTCTCTGTGTATGTATTACGGCTGGTTGGTATAGTTGGTTGATGGATTTTAACGGCATATCAACCTGTCTGGGGCTATTTTATGCTTAGAGGTTTGGAAATAATATGCATTGTACGTCTATTTTTACATTTCTATAGTTAATGGTTTTAACGATTTGGATGTTGTGTTGAGGGGTTACGTTTGTATGGTATTGAAGGGGGTTACGTTTATATCTTTGGTATAATTTCACTTCTCTCAGAAAAGAGAGAATGTCATCTATGTTGATTTTTTAAATAGATCTTTTATATTATTTGCGTTAAAAAGCGCTTTCTGGTGAGAGCAAAAGGATTCATGGTACGGAAAATTGATTTGGTTAGGGTAGGTAAATTACAAATCACAAATCAATGTGTTTTGAATGGGATTAGATAGATGGGTAGATAGATAGATAGATAGATAGATAGATAGAGAGAGAGAGAGAGAGAGAGAGGGGGGGGGGAATTTAACCGTTTGACACAAGAAGTTCAAATAACGCTCATGTTCTGGTTCGGAATGTCTTTTAAAAATTTCGGACCATATGACCTTTAGGCACCCCTTTTTGATCTCGATTAAAAAAGCACATGTTTTTCATTTACACCGTCAATATCCAGTTGTTTTAACAGATGATTTTTAGATTTTGTTTTAATTATAAAACTAACCCCTAACCCTAACCCTTAACAAACAACCGGATATTGATGGTGTAAATGAAAAACATGTCCTTTCCAAATCGAGATCAAAAAGAGGTGCCTAAAGGTAATATGGTCTAAAATTTGTATAAAAAACGTATTTTGGTTTTAAAATAATTCAAATTTTATTTTTGAACCTAAAAGACTCCAAAAATCGATAAGAAAAATTCAACAAAGTTTTAAAATAAAGGTGTATAAGTTAAGGAAAGGAAAGGAATCCGACGGTATGAGTATAGACAAAAGGATATGAGAACAACACAATATGCTGTTAAAGGGAAATATAAAATATAAAATATGAATATAGAATAGATATACACAAATTAAATATGTTAAAATGAAATATTAAAATATAAAAATCTTTTTCACTTTAACAGCATATTTGTGTTGTTTTCATATCCTTTTATCTATACTCAAATAAAGGTGTATAAAAGTTAAAGGTGGAGACAGTATGAAAAGTATATAAAAAATACATTTTATGAGGAATGTAACAAGATGGGGATATTATCCTGAGCGAGAACTACTATATTAGAAAAGGAGGAAAAAGAAATAAGAGATAGTAAAGTTTTAAAAAACAGTGATGAGCACAAAACAGGATGAACGATGATTTGACCGGGGCGTGACCCCCGAATGGAGAATTGAGTGTCAACTGGAAGTTTCGGGTGTTGACCAGGAACCGGAAGTCACGTAGTGACGTGGAACGACGAAAAAAAATACCGGTCTCTTTTTGCTTTCCGACGTCGTAGGGTACGGATCGGGCCTCTGGTGCCTAGTATGGGGTCACGGTAATTCAACTCTCTTTCTCTCTGCCTTTCCACTTCTTCGATACAGCCCACGAGACGCACGAGACGAGCCCTGGAAATAAAAGCTAAGCAGCTTGTGACGATATATTTCTCGCGCTTGTATTTTTTTATCAACAAGATGACCGCCACGTGCAGAACGCCTTTTTAGAGTCGTGAATTTGGAGGCCCGTGGACGAGACCCGCTATACAACACATACCGCTACGTTACTTATATCAGCTTTGGGTATCGTGAATACAACAGATACCGCAACGTTACAGGAAGTGTTTAACAGTAAAGCGTGTATGATATATTTCACAACTGCTGTTCTTGTTTTAGTGTAAAGATGTGCATAAGTGACCAGTTGTAGCGTAATTATTAAGATCCACCGGAATTTGATAGTGGTAATAAAGCTGTGGGCGGACTGCTAGAGAAAAGAGAGGAAGAAGAAATAAGAGAAAATAAAGGTTAAAAAAGGAGGAGTGGGCACACAACGGGTTGCTGGTAATATGACCGAAGAATGACCCCGGAAGAGGAATTGAAAGTTGACCGGAAGTTCCAGGTGTTGACCGGAAGCGGACGTGGTGACGAGGAACGAGGAAGAAGAAGATCGGTTCTTTTGCTTTTCGGCTGCGTAAGTTTCGAACGGGGCTGCTAGTCCCTAGTGTTGGGACAGCGATATAGTTGGTACTATGTTAAACGGTACAGTAATTCAACAGTGTCCTCCCTCTCTTCTCTTTTTCTCTCTGTCTTTCCTTCTTTCCAAAATAGAGCTCACGACACGAGCCTGAAAATAAATGCTAAGCCCTTGTGACCATATATCTTTGTCTGTTGTGCCTTCTTTATCTACAATGACGACCGCTACTTTAACTTCCGGAGTTTGCCACAAAAACACTTTGGTACTTTGTTATACAACCAATACATTTTTAGTGCCGTGAATTTTGAGGCACGGTGACAATCCCCGTCACGTAACAAATACCTTTTTGGTACCGTGACCATACTATTATATTACACAATGCTTAATGGATATATAGGGACTTATTCCTTTCTGGACTTTCTCCAGTTTCCCAAAGTGGGTTTGATTAAAAAAATAAAAAATGTCGTGGTGGTGGCCTAAAGTCGGCATCAGCCAGACAGCGAGGGAGTCTGTCCCCTTTTCACTAGACCAAGGAGATTGTTTTGGTGTCTGAGGTGGAGCGCCACACATTACCGCACATATCACTGTGCTATTCATACACTGAGTTTGTGAGGGCCGGTATCGAACTCGGAACCTTGTGTTTCCTAGTCGGATGTCCTATCAAATGAGTCCGGGTTTGATTAAGAAGAGTTTATCGTTAATGCTGTTATTCTAGCCTCGTTGCCATTTTGCATGAAAGAATGTATGAATATATTTTAAAAATTGACATATTATTCTATTCTATTCTATTTTATTACAAGTGGTGCAGCCATATAGTAGCACTGATATGGCTACAGATTTAAAACAGGTTAAAAAATGAGTAATGTGTATGTATTCACCTTACCTCTCGGCCATGGCCAGGATGTGATACAAGGTCAATTTTTAAGCAGAGTCAATATTCTATTCTATTTCTTATCAGCCATACCTCCTTTAGATCTTTGCCTACTTTAAACCGATGACAACAGCTCTAACACTGAAGTTCAAAACCTGATGGTTAATTCATTATAATTGGGCAGAAGGACCCAAATTACAATAATAATAGGACGTTATTTCAATAGAATGAGTTGTGGGGTAAATATATGGAGACGTTTGAAATATCCCATCATATAGGTAAAAATAAATATGGAAGTGCGTGGTGTAATGGTTAAAGTCATGGGAAATGGACTCGTCGCCCCGAGTTCAAATCCTGGATGTTCTAATTGCATTTCACTTAGCGCTAATACCCTTGGGAAAGGTATGAATCCTAATCTCCCTCCAGCTATGGATAAATAGTAGGACAGACGGGCTCTTTAACTTTGGTTAAGCAACTGGTCTAGAAGGGGAAAACTCTGAATTCAAACCAGTTGAACTCCGCTTAAGAAATTGATTTTGTGTCACATCCTACTCGTGCGGAGGGGTTGGTAAATATATAATAGTAAAAATAACAAGAAAATCTGGTACAGCAGTAGAGGAAATTTGGTAGTAAAGAGTCAAAGATGTTTAGCTCTTTGCCTACTTTAAACCGCTCACAGTGATTCTCCCACCACTGCAATCCTACCGCAAACCATTGGTGGTTAGTTCATTTATATTGAGAAGAAGGATCCAGATTACGAAATAATTGGACTTTATTTGAGTAGGGTGAGTTTTTGAAGTGAATAGATAGTGATTTTTTTAAATATCCGATCTTAAGGTAAGAAAATTCCCAAAACAGTTAATAATCATCACTGGGTACTTGAAATTATAATATTGCTTGTATTGTAAAAAGGTTAATTCCTTATCAGCCTTTATTTGATACTAGCAGCGGCTACCTGGTGTCGCCTGGGTAGAAGGGTATTTTTAAGTTAGTCCCGCAGATCCATTATTACTGAATCGTGAGTTGAATCCTCGTGGGATGCCCCATTTAAATCCCTATGTAAAAAAAATAGACCTTGCATTGATCCAGCTACTCTGAAAAGAAATGTTAATGTCTACTATCTAAAATATCAAATGAAAAAAATCCATGCTGTTATCATTTAGATTTTATCTTTTAATTATCTTCACGAATATAAATCAAATATCTATTATTTTTGCTCAAAAACCAAACACTGGTGATATTTAATGTGTATATATATATATTTACTTAGCCGTTAATTGTTTTATTTTCGAAGTTTCCTTCGGGCGTACATATACACACAACTGCCTTTTATATATGTATAGATAGATAGATATATCAGGACATACATACACACAACTGCCCTTTATATATGTATAGATATCAACCGCGATTCAGTTAAGGTTTATATTCTTTAATATTCATAGGTAATCTCATCCCGGGGAAGACAACAATGTTTGACTTTACCACAAGATAATCTTTTAAGATAGAATGAAAATTAGCATAAAAGGATAAAATGAAAGTTCGCAAAGTTAACTGAAGTTGATTAAACACCATTATTATTTTTAATATAACTTTGAAATGTTCTGGAAATAATTTGCTTAACACACATACACACACACACACACACACACATATTAGTATATATTATATAATATATACAAAACACACATAACACACACACATATATATATATTTATGTGTGTGTGTGTGTGTACATATATATTATATACTATATATATGTATCGTGTGTGTGTGTGTACATAATATAATATATATGTGTGTGTGTGTGTGTGTGTGTGTGTGTGGTGTGTGTGTTGGTGTGCACTCATCCTGTCATTAATTAAATTACATTGTTCAACGTTTTCTTCGAATCTAGATCAACCTTCATTTACCGTCATATCGGAATGTTTCTCTTCAAGGACGACACCTGGGGTGTTTTGACGAATGGGAATGTGATAAAAGGTAAGTATTGACGAAAAAGAAACAAAAAAAACGAAACAAAAAAGGAAAAATTAGTGGTTCCACGTAGAAGAAGAAGCCGCAGGTAAACAGTTGGCTAATTAAGGCACGTTCATAGAACTTCGTTTCCCAGTCATTTTCGCTTGAAAAAAAGGAAAGAAAAAAAGAGAAAGAAATGTAAAGCAGAAAAAAAGAAAAAGAAAAGAAATCTCAGTTAGTGAGCAACAATGATGGAAGAATGAATGGTTTGGTGCGCATGCGTAAAAGAGGTGTCAATGGAGAAAGAGAAACCTTTTCAAAAGAAATATATGAAATAGCTGAGAAGCAAAAGAACGTGTTGTTGCAATAGAGTCTAATGATGACAGTGACGAGATACATCCGGTCGCATACTAACGGAAATATAATGTATCCAATATAGTATCAATCGATTTACTTCAATATATTATATGTAATATATATATATATAGTATATATATATACGTATATATATATATAATATATATATATATTAATATATAGTTATATATATATATATATATATATATACTATATCGTATATATATATTTATATATATATATATATATATATTATATATATATATATATATATATATATATATAATATATATTATATATATATATATTATATAGTATATATATATATATGCACTAAAATAGTATACTTTAAAGAATACCTAACCCGGCTCTTACAAATTGTAATTGGGGGCAAATTTTTTAAAAAAATTTTATTTTTTCCATTTTATACGCCGGGACGTATTCGGTAAATCTATTTTATTATCTCTCTTCNTAACCACAAGAGTGAGTGGGGATCAAAGAGAAAGAAATTTTTATCAAAATTAAAAAATTCGCGAGAATATTCTAACTGATTAGCAGTCCGAAATAACACGTTGAAATATTCGAGGACGCCACTAATATGAATGAAATTAAAGTAACTTCTAAAGTAAAGAAGAAAAGGTTAGAATAAATGAGGTAAGACACATAATATGAAGATAAGTATATACATATTGTCGAAAGACCATTTATACTTAACGGTATTTAGTAACCGAAAAAAGGAAGATGTGACTGTAATTTTAAAAAATATATTTACTTATTATAGAAATTATTCTCTTTATTAAATACAATATTTTCTTATCCAAGTTACATTCTTAGAGATTATCGTTCATTTTATGTGTGTTTAGTGTTTAAACACTACAACAAGTAATATACAGTCTCGTGGCTAAAAAATCCAAAACGATATATACTAAATTAAATAATAATAATAATAATAATAATAATAATAATAAAATAATAATAGGGTGGACAGCTAAAGGAAAAATGAGAAAAAAATGGGACAAGATATCTGGATTGCCAAGAGACTGAAAAGTTATCGTAAATACTGAATGTTTACAAAAAGTGGATACCAATCTGTAGTTGGTGCCTTGGGATTGGAAAGTTGGAAAGTTTGGAAATTCAGAGGAAAGGATAATAATAAATAAGATGCATGCTTATTAATTATATCTAGCTAAAGTACCGGTCCACTGAGCGGACTAAAAAAAATTAGAACACCAGAGCGCTGAGGGGGAAGAAATAAGGAAAGATCAATTTAATCAAATTAAAAAAAGATCACCGGAGAATTGTCTAACTGAATAAACGGTCGAAATAAACCATTGAAAGTTCGAGACGCCCACCAAATAGGACATGAATTAAAGTAACTTATAAAGTTAAAAAACAAGTTCAATAAACGACTAAAAGACATATCGAGATAAGTATATACATTTTGTCGAAAGAATTATTTATCTATAACATATACATTATATTCTTTATTATAACAATTTTCTTATTCAAAATTACATACATTAGAATCATTGTTACATAATTATGCGGTTGATAAAGATTATTGTCCTCCCTTGTAATACTAAAGGGATACCCTTTTTCATATCACGGTGCGGGACTTTCCATGGAATAGTACAGAAGCCCGCCAAACTCAGCGTGGACCTGGTTTTGGTCCTATTTTTCAGTTGGACGTCGGCAGAGAGGATTCCTGCACTTAAACTGGAACTCCACACTGCAATACGCGCGGCTAATGTTAGTCAGATATTTAGCTTACATTGAAATGTATAGTTAAGGAAATAAAAGCTTAAGAAATTAAACATGGCGATTGTGGTTGGTGAAAGTCTTGGTAACAAGACTGATTAAAGAAGAAGAAATGAGTTAAGAAGACCGACCACCAAGGACGAAGTCACCAAGACGATAGAAAGAGACGCCAAAGAGGCGTAAGTGTCCAAGATTCCAGAAGAGAATAGAAAGTAAGTAGAAGTAAATAAAAAGGGTATGCCAACATCATTTTTAATTTTATGTTATGTTTAGTGCTTAATAAACACGGACCACATAAAGGTTAACTTAACATTTCGTATATAAACATGTTAGCTGAGTGTTACTAATAAAATAACGTAAAGATAAATAAACTTCCGACAGCTATATGATGTCATTATTTTACTGTTTTTTTTTACTTATTTAGCGAAAATGTAAGTTAAGTTTCTTCAAAATATAACTTAATGTTATAGGTGATATACCCTATAGACTAAACAGGAATGCGCCCGACGGTTACTATAAGTAACAGACAATTAATGGCTTGAAGAGTAAGCAATGCGAGTCGCTCATAACTCTATTGTTTGGAAACGTAATATTCCCACTTCTCTGTACTGTAAATTGTCTACTCTTTTGTTAATAAAATTTTCCTACATTTGTTTTCCCGTCGTTTTGTCTATGTTTTGACCCCTTAAAACACCACAACGAACTGCGACCGGGATTCGAAAAGTAAACTTGGCAGGTAATCGTTTACAGCAACAATCCCAGCGAAACAGGGATTCAAAGACTCACGCACACTTTCGTTTTTTTTAACGACACAACTTGGAAGAGACCGATTAGGATCTCCAAAAGACTCTGAAGAAGAACATCGCTGGAGTTAATCGAACCGAAAAAACAGAAAAAGTAGTGAAACAAGGTACACTGATATTCGAAACTGCAACAATCACGGAATTACGAGAAAATCGTAGCTGCTCTGTAGATAGAGAAATTCCTTTTTATAAGAATCGTCAGTTCAAATAAGCAGGGAGTCTATCCCTTTTCACTAGCGCTGTCCTGAGGTTGTATTGTTGTTTTAGCGTCACGTATCAAATCAGAGATTTGCAGCCTTTTTTCACTAACAATTCATTTTTCGTTTAAAACAAACAAAGGCCCTGACGAAGGTTTTTAAACACGAACACTGCAAGTTTAAACTTATTAATACATCATTCGTCAGAGAAACTTTGGTTTTTTTTTTTCGTTTTTAATAATACATATATACATGTGTGGTGTGTGTCGTGTGTGTGTGGTTCTCAATCTGATTATAACAAATTTCAAGTATTCCAGTCAAATACTAATAGTTTTCAACATATATTTTAACCCAATAAATATCACTCTAACAGATTATGCTCAGTTTCCATTCCATGGGCCGAATAGCTTCTGTTGAAAATTATTCGTATTAAATCTCAACCGTTAATTTTGTAATAAGACCATGTTCTCTGGGGGGCACAGTTAGTTCCGACGATTTTACTCGCCCAGCAATGCGTGCAGCTCTTCTCACCAATATCAATCAAAAAGGTCTTGTCTCTCGTCCACCCTCACCACAGCCAAAATGCTACTGCAAGCTTTTCTTCCGGTTGTGAGGGCTGGTCAAATAAATACACAATTACAAGTGTTCATCGGGCTCCTTCCTCTGACCAGCACGTGCGTGACACTAATCAGCACGCGTCAATCCTTCACATCCTGGCCATCTGGATAGTTTAGCCATTCCCATGCGTCGGGCCATCAACTCAACGAATCAAGAGAATGCGAAGTTCAATCTCCCCACTCGCCTCTGATCTCAATCTGCATGCCAAACACAGGTCGTGCACGTTTATCGAACTGCTACGTTTGTGTTTTCTCGCCATCTAAATCTAAATGAAATTTAAAAAGGAAATCTTTCCGTTCTTTGGCAGGTCCGAAAGCAGTTCAACATCTTTCTATAACTATATTGTATCATGTATTATTAGGAATATTGTTTGTCCTCAATTCTTTATCGTTATATACACAACGATTCGGCCCGATCTGCCCCCGGCCTTCTTCAGGTGTATCTTGTCGAATATGAGGAACGTTCTTCAACTCTGGGAACCTACCTCTTCGAACTAAAACCGGAGAGAACATCGGCTGAAACGTTGTGTATATAACAATAAAGATGAGAACAGCAGTCCGAAGAATCCAAAGAATCCAAATTATAAAGCACAAATTCAGACAAATATATTGTATCTATTTGAGTAACCTCATGTGATGTAATGTTTTTTAGCTAGATTCGCTGATCATGTGTTTAAATGGGTTCACTTCTCATTGGGCGCCCCAATGTTTCTGGCCTTGTGCCACATTTTTCTATGCTTAAATAAATAATATTAGGCACACTTTACCGTGATATAATGGTTGAGCAAGTTAGATTCGCAGACCATTATCAACGAATTCGATTCTCATTGAGCGCCCCATGTTTCTGGCCCTGTGCCACAGCTAAGCTAGCTTAGGAAATAAGAGCACCTCTGCAATGTAATGGTTAGCAGCTAGATTCGCAGACCATGTTAGTGAGTTGGATTCTCACTGGGTGCTCCATACTTCTGGCCTTCTGCCATATATAAGCTAAGCTTAGTAAATAACTTAATATGTATATGTAGATTCAAAGTTAATAATTGAACAACATTTGCCAACACGTTTCGTGGTGAGAAAAAACATTTAATAGGTGTAACAGCACATGGTAATGATGAAAGATACATAAAGTACATAGATACATAAGATACAAATAAGATATAAGAGTAGAGATAAAAGGACACATTCATGAACTGGTAAAATACAAGATACAATATTTAGGTATAAACGAGATACCCAAATGTACATAGAATATAAATGTTACATACATCGAACTAAAGGATAGTCCATGCTGTATAAAAGACTACAGTAATGTAAGGGGGGCCAAAGACCACCAAGAAGGGGGTAGACATAAGTCTAACCAGTGCTCGTTCAGAGGCAGTAAGGAAAAGAGAGGGAAGGCATTTGAATCAGCCGCTTAATATACCAGAGGTCCCCTGGTGGCCACAACACGGCAACACAGCGGGAAGATTAACTCTTCCAGGCAAAGGGAAGATAATCCCCTACATATATTTTTAAATCTATTCATGTGTTTTTTTATTAGCTTCGAACGTTGACCTTAAAAATGAGGTTGTCTTTCAAAAAGTGATAATTAACAAATTAAAGTTATTAAAATCAAGTTAATTAAATGGGTATTAATGCGTCTCCTGAGAGTCCGCAACTGACGTCAGTGAGCTACATCTCGAAAGTTATAGAGAGTAAGATTGATCTTCATTTGGTCATTAAAATAACACAAGACTATGATACACAGGTGCGTCTTCACCTATCAAATTGAACGCCATTTTTCTTCTTCGTTCCATTAAAATAAATCCATCTGAGAAGGTTCATAAAATAATCAATGATCTCCAACTCTGAAGAATATGGAGTTTAATGATATTTTAATCATTAAGAAATAAAGAAATAAATACAATTGCAAGATCTTTATATGTATAATATTTCATATATATATATATATGTATATATATCTATATAGTATATTATATAATATTATAGAAAAGAAGAAGGTCCGCAAAATGTATTATGGTTCTCAGAAAAATATTTTTATTCTTATTTATCTTACAAACGCGACACGTGTTTTCTGATCTGTTGTCTTCTTCAGGCATTGAGTTAATAATTTGGCAGAAATATCCGATATTTGATAGGTTGTGTGTGTTTCTGAACCAGAACAACATTAATATTAATTATATATATATTATATATAATATATAAAACTCCGTCAGTGTGATATGCGCGCTAGCTATATGTATATAGTATATAGCAACATCACACACATATATATACATTATATATGTGTCGTATATACTATATATGTGTGTGAGGAAGGAGCGGACTTAACTGAAGGATGGTAAGATATCGAGTGAGTCGGCATTTGTCGATATAAATAATTAACCGAATTACGTCGGCGTATACATGAATATAAATGCCCAAATATATTTTGTAGGAGCCGGGTAAGGTATTCTTACTAATATATTGTTAGTCATATACTATATATAATATAGTAGTAATACTAGTTATATTATTAATATATTTATATATTATATATAAGTAAATCGATGATAATAGGGATACGATATATTTTCGTTAGTATGCGACGGATGTATCTCGTCACTTCATCATAAGACTCTATTGCAAAACACGTTTCTTTTGCTTTCTCAGCTATTTGCATTATTCTTTGAAAGGTTGCCTTCTCTTTCGTCTGACCATTGACACTCTTTTACGCATGCGCACCAAACCATTCAATTCTTCCACATTTGTTGCTCACTTAACGAGATTTCTTTATTCTTTTTTTTCTGTTTTACATTTTCTTTTCTTTTTTATTTATTCTTTCCTTTTTCAAGCGAAAGATGACTGGAAACGAAGTTCTATGAACGTGCTTAATTAGCCAACTGTTTACCTGCCGCTTCTTCTTACTACGTGCAACCTAATTTTTTTCCTTCTTTTTTTGTTCTTTTTCGTCATACTTACCTGTTTAATCACATTCCCATTCGTGCAAGCAACACCACAGGTGTCGTCCTTGAAGAGAACATTCCGATCATGACGGTACAAATGAGGTTGATCTAGATTCGAAGAAAACCGTTGAAAAATGTACATTTAATTTTAAATGACAAAGGATGGTGCACACACACACACACACACACGACACACCACACACACACATATATATATTACTATTATAGTTATAATGTACATACATACATACAATTATATATATATATATTATGTATATATATATAGTACACACAACACAACACATAAATATATATATATGCTGTGTGATGGTGAACTGTTTGTATACTATATATACTATATACTATATATATATATATAATTTTTCGATGTGTGTGTGTGTGTGTGTGCTGTGTTGTAAGCAAATTATTTCCAGAACATTTTCAAAGTATATAAAAATAATATATGGTGTTTTTTAATCCAAACTTCAGTTAAACTTTGGCGAACTTTCATTTTATCCTTTATGCTAATTTTCATTCTATCTTAAAAGATTAATCTTGTGGTAAGTCAAACATTGTTGTCTTCCCCGGGATGAGATTCTATGAATAATTAAAGAATATAAACTTAACTGAATCGCGGTTGATTCTAATACATTATAACACGGGGCAGTTGTGTGTAATGTATGTCCTGATATATCCTTATCTAGTCTATACATATATAAAGGCAGTTTGTGTGTATATGTATGGCCGAAGAAACTTCGAAAAATGAAACAATTAACGGCTGAAGTAAATATATATATAACACATTAAATATCACCCAGTGTATTGGTTTTTGAGCAAATACATAGAATTTGATTTATAATCGTGGGAGATAATTAAAAAGAAAAATCTAAATGATAACAGCATGGATTTTTTTTTCATTGATATTTTAGATAGTAGACATTACATTTCTTCTTTCAGAGTAGCGGATAATGGCAAGGTCTATTTTTATTTACATAGGGATTTTAAACATGGCAGGCATCGCGCCACAAGGAGTTCGACTGCACGATTCAGTAGATAATCCTGAGAAGTTCGCGGGACCTACACTTAAAAATACCCTTCTACCCAGGGCGCACACCAGAGATACCGCTGCTAGTAATCAAATAGAACTGGCTGATAAGGAATTAAACCTTTTACAATACGAACAATGTTTATACATTTAAGCTACGCACGTGATGATTATCAACTGTTTTGGGTATTTCTTACCTGTAAACGGATATTAAAAAATCACTATCTGGTTGCACTCAAAAATCACACCTACTCAAATAAACGTCAGATTATTGTCGTAATCTGGATCCTTCTTCTCAATCTATAATGAAACTAACCACCATGGTTTGTGCGGTAGGCATTGCAGTGGTGGGGAGAATCACTGTGAGCGTTTAAAGTAGGCAAAAGAGCTAAAACATCTTTGACCTCTTTCCTACCAAATTTTCTCCTACCTGCTTGTACCAGATTTTCTTGTTATTTTTACTATATATATTTACGCAATCCGTCCGCGACGAGTAAGGATGTGACACAAAATCAATTTCTTAAAAGCGCGAGTTGTTCAATCTGGTTTGAAATCAGAGTTTTCCCTTCTAGACCCGCATTGCTTAACCAGGTTAACAGAGCCCGCGCTCTGTCCCGTACATTTACCCATAGCTGAGGCGAGATTAGGATTCATACCTTTCCCAAAGGGTATTACCTAAGTGAAATGCATTACCAGCATCCAGGATTTGAAAACTCCGGGGGCGACCAGACGTCCATTTCCCATGCACGTTAACCATTACCACCACGCACTTTCCCATATTATTTTACCTATATGATGGGATAGTTTCACACAACGTCCCCATAATATTTACCGCACAACTCATCTGTATTGAAAAAAGTCCTATTTGATTGTTGTAATTTGAGTCCTCGTCCAATTTAAAGATTAACCATCAGGTTTTGCAACTTTCAGTGGTCTAGAGCTGCTGTCATCGGTTTAACAGTAGGCAAAGAATCTAAAGGAGTAATGCTGATAAGAAATAGAATAGCATATCTTGACTCTGGCTTAAACAATTGACCTTGTGGTCACAATCCTGGCCCATGGCCGGAAGGTAAGGTGGAAATACATACACATTACTCATTTTTTAACCTGTTTTAAATCTGTAGCCATATCATGCTCTATATGGCTGCACACTTGTAAAAAATAGAATAGAATAGAATAAAATGTCAATTTTTTTAAACTACATTCATACATTCTTTCTCATTTGATAGAAACATCCGACTAAGACCACAAGGCTTCCGAAGTTCGATACCGGCCCTCGAAACTCAGTGTATGAATAGCACAGTGGATCTGTGCGGTATGTGTGCGCTGCCGTCTCAGGCACCCACAACAATCTCCCTACATGGTCTAGTGAAAGGGAACAGACTCCCTGCTGTCTGGCTGATGCCGAACTTTGGCCACCACGACGACATTGTTATTATTTTTTAAATCAAACCACTTTGGGAAACTGGGGAAAGTACAGAAAAGAACAGGTCCTATATATCCATTAAGCATTGTGTAATTATAATAGTATGGTCACGGTACCAAAAAAAGGTATTGTTACATGACGGGATTGTTACCCGTGGCTCAAACTTCACGGCAGCTAAAAAATGTTTGGTTGTAATAACACAGTACCAAAGTGTTTTGTGGCAAACTCCGGAAGTTAAGTAGCGGTCGTCATTGTAGATAAAGAAGGCACAACAAGCAAACACTTAAGATATATGGTCACAAGAGCTTAGCAATTTATTTTCGAGGCTCGTGTCGAGCTCTATTTTGGAAAGACAGGAAAGACACGAGAGAAAGAGAGGGAGGACCTGTTAAATTACTGACCGTTTTAACAATAGTACCGAACTATATCGCTGTCCCAACACTAGAGACTAGCAGCCCGCCGAAACGCTACGCGCCCGAAGAATCAAAAGAACGATCTTCTCTTCTCGTTCCTCGTCACCCACGTCAAACTATCGCTTCCAGTCACACCTGGAACTTCAGGGTCAACTTCAATTCCTTCTTCGCGGGGGTCATTCTTCGGTCATTTTACTACGCAAGCCGTTGTGTGCCACTCTCCCTTTTAACCTTATTTCTCTTATTTCTTCTTCCTCTCTTTCTCTAGCAGTCCGCCCACAGCTTTATACCACTATCAAATTCGCGAGGTGGAACCTTAATATTACGCTCACAGTCTGGTCACTTATGCAACATCTTACACTAAAACAAGACAGCAGTTGTGAAATATATCATACACGCTTTACTGTTACAACTTCCTGTAACGTTGCGGTATCTGTTGTATTCACGATACCCAAAGCTGATATAAGTAACGTAGCGGTATATGTTGTATAGCGGGTCTCGTCCACGGGCCTCCAAATCTCAGACTCTAAAAAGGCGTTCTGTGCGTGGCGGTCATCTTGTTGATAAAAAAAATAAAGCGCGAGAAAATATTCGTCACAAGCTGCTTAGCTTTTTAGTTCCAGGGGCTCGTCTCGTGGCGTCTCGGGGCTGTATCGGAGAAGTGGAAAGGCGAGAGAAAGAGAGTTGAATTACCGTGACCCCATAACTAGGCACCAGAGGCCCGATCCGTAACCTACGACGTCGGAAAAGCAAAGAGACCCGGTATTTCTTCTTCGTCGTTCCACGTCACCACGTGACTTCGGTTCCTGGTCCCAACACCGAAACTTCCAGTTGACACTCAATTCTCCATTCGGGGGTCAGGCCCAGGTCAAATCATCGTTCATCCTGTTTTGTGTGGCATCACTATTTTTTTAAACGTTATACTATCTCTTAATTTCTTTTTCCTCCTTTTCTAAATATAGTAGTTCTCGCTCAGGATAATATCCCATCTTGTTACATTCCTCATAAAATGTATTTTTAATATACTTTTCATACTGTCCTCCACCTTTAACTTTTATACACCTTTATTGAGTATAGATAAAAGGATTGAAACCACACAATACGCTGTTAAAGTGACAAGATTTCTATATTTATATTTCATTTAACATATTTAATTTGTGTATATCTATTCTATAATTCATATTATATTTATATCTTCACTTTAAACAGCATATTGTGTTGTTCTCATATCCTTTTGTCTATACTCACACCGTCGATTCATTTCCTTTCTCTCTAACTTATACACTTTATTTTAAAACTTTGTTGAATTTTTCTTATCGATTTTTGGAGTCTTTTAGGTTCAAAAATAAAATTTGAATTTATTTTAAAACCAAAATACGTTTTTTTAATACAAATTTTAGAAGCCATATTACCTTTAGGCACCTCTTTTTGATCTCGATTTGGAAAGGACATGTTTTTCATTTACACCGTCAATATCCGGTGTTTGTTAAGGGTTAGGGTTAGGGGTTAGTTTTATAATTAAAACAAAATCTAAAAATCATCTGTTAAACATAACTGATATTGACGTAATGAAAACATGTGCTTTTTTTAATCGAGATAAAAAAGGGGTGCTAAGTCATATGGCCGAAATTTTTAAAAAAGACAATTCCGAACCAGAACATGAGCGTTATTTGAACTCTCTTGTGTCAACGGTTAAATTCCCCCCTCTTCTCTCTCTCTCTCTATCTATCTATCTATCTATCTATCTATCTACCCATCTATCTAATCCCATTCAAAAACAACATTGATTTGTGATTTGTAATTTTACATAACCTAACCAAATCAATTTCCGTACCGTGAATCCTTTTGCACTCACCACGACAAGCGCTTTTAAAAACGATCTATTTAAAACCAATCAACATAGATGACATTCTCTCTTTTCTGAGAGAAGTGAAATCTATCCAAAGAATAAACGTAACCCCTCAATACCATACAAACCATTAACTATAGAAATGTAAATAAAGACGTACAATGCATATTATTTCCCAACCCTCTAAGCATAACCAGCAGCCACAGGTTGATATGTCGTTAAAATCCATCAACCAACTATACCAACCAGCCGTATACATACACAGAGAACATTTAATGGAAACAATTCTTTTTTTTATTTGTGATGAAGTTCTAGGGATTAACATTACTTGTCACCTGATGCTAGGCGACACGAAGCCTAATTACTTCCGTGTCTGCCATAGCCATGGCGCCTTGGTCAAGAATACATATAAAAAAGAAACACCAAAAACACCATTATCTTAATTACTCTCACAGGTCTAACAACACACCCGTGAATTCCTATCTATGAACAAGGGGCTTTGTGATCCCTCACCCCCCAAAAAACCCCCCCATCTAACAATAGTGCTCGATGGCACAATATCAACGTGTAAACAATGTAATACAATTTATACTAAATAATTTCGCTTAGCCTCAGTCGGTTGAGGGTTCGCTTGTGAATCGCAAGGTTCCGGGATCAATATCAGTCCCCGGCAACATAGCGTAAGGAGTATCATCGCTGGGAGTAATATGATATGTGTGGTATGGCATCTGTGAGCTGTCGGTAGATGCCTGGCATCCACCTCAGCAAAGAATCAAACCTGGTCTTGCGCTACGAAAAGGGAGATAGACTCCCTCGCTTTTCGACTGATACCGACAATAGGCCACTTCATCGACTTTGCTTACCTTTTTCATTTATAAGTACTAGGTACAACCAACACGGTCACGTGCAGTTTCAGGCCATATTGAAAGAAAGAAACGTAAACATTTTTGAACATTTAAAAAAAAATTTGCGCATGAAAGAATAACGAACATAAGAGATGTTCACCCACCAAGGTAAAACAGTTAATTCAAAGATCAATTATCCGATACGGGAAAATTACTCACCGTTTACTTAAAAATAAGTAAAACAGTCCGCTTTTTTTTACAACAGGGACGATTTTTTTTATTGATATTTTTTAGCAGAATCTGTATCCACTGTCTTCTATCTCACACAAACTCTTCGCATCAACCCTTAATAGAAATCTTCTGATATAATTATTCAGACTCTTATCTTTATAAGAAAAAAGTAAAAATCGTTTTTTTGTCGGTTCATGTTTTCAAATATTTTATGAAATAAAATAGGAGGTAGACACCTAAAAAATATCCCCACCATATTTTAGGAAAAAACTATTTCAGACATATTTTCATCCAAAGGTAAGTAATTATGGAGATTTTCGTGAAATCGGACCAATTTATTGATTTTCATAGATTTTTTTTTTGAAAAGCGGTAGTCATAATTTGTTTTTGTTGACGTTAAATTCCAATTGCTTAACGGTGCAAAAATGTAAACATGTTTTTTGTTCATCAATTTTCATTATGTCCCTAAGCTGTAAATTAAAAAAAAATGATGAGAAAGTTATTTTTAATGTTTCTTTTCGAATGGACAAAGGATTTTCAAGATAATATTAACATTTATATTATTATTTTAATTTTAAAGGCAATTACAATGCGTTATAACGTATAGCTGCATCCGCAACAATGCATAGATATAATTTGGTAATTATAATTGAAATAATCCTGACAAGCAAACTTGGTGAATACTGCGTGCGACATGTGGAACACTGTACAGCACGCTGTTTCAACCTTATTTGGTCTCATTAGCAGTGTATACCTCCCCCGACAGAGATCGAACCAGAGAACCGAGAACACAGAGTCGAGACTCTACCCTGGGCCACGGCAACGCCAACACCATGAAAACTCGCCAAAATCAACTTGTCAATGATAAACGCGCCACTACTATACGAGAACTTGTGGAGGTAGTCCATGTGGCGATGAAATCTTGGTGGTTAAAGCATGTTGGAAGTTTTTAATCGCAAATTCGAACTCGCCAAGCAAATTATCAAAATACTATTATCCCTACGCCTTATAATTACAAATCTCTCTATGTATATTTTGTGGATGCAGCTATACGTTATATTTCTATTTCTATTAATAATGGAGATTCGCTTCTGGTATATTAACATAATCAAAACTAACGTCAGTCTTACGTAACATTACCCCAAAATCGCCATAAACATCAGAATAAATACACTCAAAATTTGAACCATGCAACATTAGACAGTCCTCATTTGTTTTTAAAACAAGTTTTAATAAATACATGACTGGTATTATATATCTATATATAGTTTTGTTTTATTTTTAATACATATTCAAGTTTACATTTCAATTGTTTTTATTTTTTAATCCTTTAATGAATTTGATGATTTTACTTACTTAGGGTACAAACTCGCTGACATTGAATTTTTTTTACTCCCACCCCTCAGGCAATATGTTTGAAAAATCTATTTTTAACATTGCCCGGAGGACTTTTTTAAAAATTTTGTTCTAGTGCAATGTAATTGCCTTTAAAATATAAATATATATACTTTACTTAACAATGCTTCAAGCAATATGATCAAAATACTATTAACATTATGCAAGTTCATTGGGGGGGTAATTTCACATGGGAAAATTGGTGGTGCCTATAGTAACAATTTCTTATCACGCATTTTTTATGTTGTATTATTAGGAAATGAAATATTCTTATTACTAATTCGTAGCCAATTCTTTTTATTTATTCTGCTTTTCTCTTATTCTCTAGACGCTTCGTTAGGGAATGGAAATCGTGAAAACAACACCCCACAAGGAAGCAGCTGTACGAGCACTTGTACGCCTATTGCACAAACTATCCGAGTTTGTCCTTGGGTTATCTAGGCAGTGTCCAGCATGTCTTGTTCGTCTGACTCGGATAGTTTGTGCAATAGGGTACAAGTGCTCGTACAGCTGCTTCCTTGTGGGGTGTTGTTTTCACGATTTCCATTCCCTAACGAAGCGTCTAGAGAATAAGAGAAAAGCAGAATAAATAAAAAAGAATTGGCTACGAATTAGTAATAAGAATATTTCATTTCCTAAATAATACAACATAAAAATGCGTGATAAGAATGTACTTATGAGGCACCACCAATTTTCCATGTGAAATTTACCCCCCCAATGAAACTTGCATAAATGTTAATAGTATTTTTGATCATTTGCTTAGAAGCATTGTTAAGTAAAGTATATTATTATTTATATTTTAAAGGCAATTACATTGCACTAGAACAAAATTTTAAAAAAGTCCTCCGGGCAATGTAAAAATAGATTTTTCAAACATATTGCCTGAGGGGTGGGAGTAAAAAATTCAATGTCAGCGAGTTTGTACCCTAAGTAAGTAAAATCATCAAATTCATTAAAGGATTAAAAAATAAAACAATTTGAAATGTAAACTTTGAATATGTATTAAAATAAAACAAACTATATATAGATATATAATACCAGTCATGTATTTATTAAAACTTGTTTTAAAAAACAATGAGGACTGTCTAATGTTGCATGTTCAAATTTTGAGTGTATTTATTCTATGTTATGGCGATTTGGGGTAATGTTACGTAAGCACTGACGTAATTTTTGTTACTGTTAATATAACCAGAAGCGAATCTCCATTATTAATAGAAATAGAAAATATAACGTATAGCTGCATCCACAAAATATACATAGAGAGAATTTGTTAATTATAAGGCGTAGGGATAATAGTATTTTGATAATTTGCTTGGCGAGTTCGAATTTGCGATTAAAAACTTCCAACATGCTTCTAACCACCAAGATTTCATCGCTCACTGGACTACCTCCACAAGTTCTCGTATAGTAGTGGCGCGTTTATCATTGACAAGTTGATTTGGCGAGTTTCATGTGTGGCGTGCCGGTGGCCCAGGGGTAGAGTCTCTGACTCTGTGTTCTCGGTTCTCTGGTTCGATCTCTGTCGGGGGGAGGTATACACTGCTAATGAGACCAAATAAGGTTGAAACAGCGTGCTGTACAGTGTTCCACATGTCGCACGCAGTATTCACCAAGTTTGCTTGTCAGGATTATTTCAATTATAATTACCAAATTATATCTATGCATATGTTGCGGATGCAGCTTATACGTTATACGCATTGTAATTGCCTTTAAAATTAAAAATAATAATATAAATGTTAATATTATCTTGAAAATCCTTTGTCCATTCGAAAAAGAAACATTAAAAATAACTTCTCATCATTTTTTTTTAATTTACAGCTTAGGGACATAATGAAAATTATGAACAAAAAACAATGTTTACATTTTTGCACCGTTAAAGCAATTGGAATTTAACGTCAACAAAAACAAATTATGACTACCGGCTTTTAAAAAAAAATCTATGAAAAATCAATAAATGGTCCGATTTTCACGAAAATCTCCATAATTACTTACCTTTGGATGAAAATATGTCTGAAATAGTTTTTTTCCTAAAATATGTTGGGGGAAATATTTTTTATGGTGTCTACCTCCCTATTTTATTTCATAAAATATGAAAACATGAACCGACAAAAAACGATTTTTACTTTTTTTCTATAAAGATAAGAGTCTGAATAATTATATCAGAAGATTTCTATAAGGGTTGATGCGAAAGATTTTTAATAAAAGAACAGTGGATACAGAATTCTGCTAAAAAATATCAATAAAAAAAATCGTCCCTGTTGTAAAAAAAACGGACTGTTTTACTTATTTTTAAGGTAACGGTGAGTAATTTTCCCGTATCGGATAATTTGATCTTTGAATTAACTGTTTTACCTTGTAACATCTCTTTATGTTCGTTATTTCTTTCATGCGAAATTTTTTTTAAATGTTCAAAAATGTTTACGTTTCTTTCTTTCAATATGGCCTAAACTGATCACGTGACCTATTTTGGTTGTACCTAGTACTTATAAATGAAAAAGTAAGCAAAGTCTATGAAGTGGCCTATTGTCGGTATCAGTCGAAAAGCGAGGGAGTCTATCTCCCTTTTCGTTAGCGCAAGACCAGGTTTGATTCTTTGCTGAGGTGGAGTGCCACATCTACCGACAGCTCACAGATGCCATACCACACATATCATATTACTCAAGCGATGATACTCCTTACGCTATGTTGCCGGGGACTGATATTGATCCCGGAACCTTGCGATTCACAAGCGAACCCTCAACCGACTGAGCTAAGCGAAATTATTTAGTATAAATTGTATTACATTGTTTACACGTGATATTGTGCCATGCGACACTAGTTGTTAATGGGGGTGGGGTTTTTTGGGGGGTGAGGGGATCACAGCCCCTTGTTCATAGATAGGAATTCAACGGGTGTGTTGTTAGACCTGTAAGAGGTAATTAAGATAATTTGTTTTTGGTGTTTTCTTTTCTATATGTATTCTTGACCAAGGCACCCAGTGGCTATTGGCAGACACGGGAAGTAATTAGCTTTCGTGTCGCCTAGCATCAGGTGACAAGTAATGTAATCCCTAGAACTTCATCACAAATAAAAAAGAATTGTTTCCATTAAATGTTCTCTGTGTATGTATTACGGCTGGTTGGTATAGTTGGTTGATGGATTTTAACGACATATCAACCTGTCTGGGGCTATTTTATGCTTAGAGGTTTGGAAATAATATGCATTGTACGTCTTTATTTACATTTCTATAGTTAATGGTTTGTATGGTATTGAAGGGGGTTACGTTTATATCTTTGGTATAATTTCACTTCTCTCAGAAAAGAGAGAATGTCATCTATGTTGATTTTTTAAATAGATCTTTTAAAAGCGCTTTCTGGTGAGTGCAAAAGGATTCACGGTACGGAAAATTGATTTGGTTAGGGTAGGTAAATTACAAATCACAAATCAATGTGTTTTGAATGGGATTAGATAGATGGGTAGATAGATAGATAGATAGATAGATAGATAGAGAGAGAGAGAGAGAGAGGGGGGGAATTTAACCGTTTGACACAAGAAGTTCAAATAACGCTCATGTTCTGGTTCGGAATGTCTTTTAAAAATTTCGGACCATATGACCTTTAGGCACCCCTTTTTGATCTCGATTAAAAAAGCACATGTTTTTCATTTACACCGTCAATATCCAGTTATTTTAACAGATGATTTTTAGATTTTGTTTTAATTATAAAACTAACCCCTAACCCTAACCCTTAACAAACAACCGGATATTGACGGTGTAAATGAAAAACATGTCCTTTCCAAATCGAGATCAAAAAGAGGTGCCTAAAGGTAATATGGTCTAAAATTTGTATAAAAAACGTATTTTGGTTTTAAAATAATTCAAATTTTATTTTTGAACCTAAAAGACTCCAAAAATCGATAAGAAAAATTCAACAAAGTTTTAAAATAAAGGTGTATAAGTTAAGAGAAAGGAAATGAATCCGACGGTATGAGTATAGACAAAAGGATATGAGAACAACACAATATGCTGTTAAAGTGAAATATAAAATATAAAATATGAATTATAGAATAGATATACACAAATTAAATATGTTAAAATGAAATATAAAATATAAAATCTTTTCACTTTAACAGCATATTGTGTTGTTTTCATATCCTTTTATCTATACTCAAATAAAGGTGTATAAAAGTTAAAGGTGGAGACAGTATGAAAAGTATATAAAATACATTTTATGAGGAATGTAACAAGATGGGGATATTATCCTGAGCGAGAACTACTATATTAGAAAAGGAGGAAAAAGAAATAAGAGATAGTAAACGTTTAAAAAAATAGTGATGAGCACAAAACAGGATGAACGATGATTTGACCGGGGCCTGACCCCCGAATGGAGAATTGAGTGTCAACTGGAAGTTTCGGGTGTTGACCAGGAACCGGAAGTCACGTGGTGACGTGGAACGACGAAGAAAAATACCGGTCTCTTTTTGCTTTCCGACGTCGTAGGGTACGGATCGGGCCTCTGGTGCCTAGTATGGGGTCACGGTAATTCAACTCTCTTTCTCTCTGCCTTTCCACTTCTCCGATACAGCCCACGAGACGCACGAGACGAGCCCTGGAAATAAAAGCTAAGCAGCTTGTGACGATATATTTCTCGCGCTTGTATTTTTTTATCAACAAGATGACCGCCACGCACAGAACGCCTTTTTAGAGTCGTGAATTTGGAGGCCCGTGGACGAGACCCGCTATACAACATATACCGCTACGTTACTTATATCAGCTTTGGGTATCGTGAATACAACAGATACCGCAACGTTACAGGAAGTGTTTAACAGTAAAGCGTGTATGATATATTTCACAACTGCTGTTCTTGTTTTAGTGTAAAGATGTGCATAAGTGACCAGTTGTAGCGTAATTATTAAGGTCCACCGGAATTTGATAGTGGTAATAAAGCTGTGGGCGGACTGCTAGAGAAAAGAGAGGAAGAAGAAATAAGAGAAAATAAAGGTTAAAAAGGAGGAGTGGGCACACAACGGCTTGCTAGTAAAATGACCGAAGAATGACCCCGGAAGAGGAATTGAAAGTTGACCGGAAGTTCCAGGTGTTGACTGGAAGCGGAAGTGACGTGGTGACGAGGAACGAGGAAGAAGAAGATCGGTTCTTTTGATTTTCGGCGGCGTAGGTTTCGGACGGGGCTGCTAGTCTCTAGTGTTGGGACAGCGATATAGTTGGTACTATGTTAAACGGTACAGTAATTTAACAGTGTCCTCCCTCTCTTTCTCTCTGTCTTTCCTTCTTTCCAAAATAGAGCTCACGACACGAGCCTGAAAATAAATGCTAAGCTCTTGTGACCATATATCTTAAGTGTCTGTTGTGCCTTCTTTATCTACAATGACGACCGCTACTTTAACTTCCGGAGTTTGCCACAAAAACACTTTGGTACTTTGTTATACAACCAATACATTTTTAGTGCCGTGAATTTTGAGGCACGGTAACAATCCCCGTCATGTAACAAATACCTTTTTGGTACCGTGACCATACTATTATATTACACAATGCTTAATGGATATATAGGGACCTGTTCTTTTCTGGACTTTCCCCAGTTTCCCAAAGTGGGTTTGATTAAAAAAATAAAAAATGTCGTCGTGGTGGCCTAAAGTCGGCATCAGCCAGACAGCAAGGGAGTCTGTCCCCTTTTCACTAGACCAAGGAGATTGTTTGGTGCCTGAGACGGAGCGCCACACATTACCGCACAGATCACTGTGCTATTCATACACTGAGTTTGCGAGGGCCGGTATCGAACTCGGAACCTTGTGGTTCTTAGTCGGATGTTCTATCAAATGAGAAAGAATGTATGAATGTATTTAAAAAATTGACATATTATTCTATTCTATTCTATTTTATTACAAGTGGTGCAGCCATATAGTAGCACTGATATGGCTACAGATTTAAAACAGGTTAAAAAATGAGTAATGTGTATGTATTCACCTTACCTCTCGGCCATGGCCAGGATGTGACACAAGGTCAATTTTTAAGCAGAGTCAATATTCTATTCTATTTCTTATCAGCCATACCTCCTTTAGATTTTTGCCTACTTTAAACCGATGACAGCAGCTCTAACACTGAAGTGCAAAACCTGATGGTTAATTCATTATAATTGGACTGAAGGACTCAAATTACAACAATAATAGGACTTTATTTCAATACAATGAGTTGTGCGGTAAATATATGGGGACGTTTGAAATATCCCATCATATAGGTAAAAATAAATATGGAAGTGCGTGGTGTAATGGTTAACGTCATGGGAAATGGACTCGTCGCCCCGAGTTCAAATCCTGGATGTGGTAATTGCATTTCACTTAGCGCTAATACCCTTGGGAAAGGTATGAATCCTAATCTCCCTCCAGCTATGGGTAAATAGTAGGACAGACCGGGCTCTTTAACCTTGGTTAAGCAACTGGTCTAGAAGAGGGAAAACTCTGAATTCAAACCAGTTGAACTCCGCTTAAGAAATTGATTTTGTGTCACATCCTACTCGTGCGGAGGAGTTGGTAAATATATATAGGTAAAATAACAAGAAAATCTGGTACAGCAGTAGAGGAAATTTGGTAGGTAAAGAGTCAAAGATGTTTAGCTCTTTGCCTACTTTAAACCGCTCACAGTGATTCTCCCACCACTGCAATCCTACCGCAAACCATTGGTGGTTAGTTCATTATAATTGAGAAGAAGGATCCAGATTACGACAATAATTGGACTTTATTTGAGTAGGGTGAGTTTTGAAGTGAATAGATAGTGATTTTTTTAAATATCCGATCTTACAGGTAAGAAAATTCCCAAAACAGTTGATAATCATCACTGGGTACTTGAAATTATAACATTGCTTGTATTGTAAAAAGGTTAATTCCTTATCAGCCATTTATTTGATACTAGCAGCGGCTACCTGGTGTCGCCTGGGTAGAAGGGTATTTTTAAGTTAGTCCCGCAGATCTATTATTACTGAATCGTGAGTTGAATCCTTGTGGGATGCCCCATTTAAATCCCTATGTAAAAAAAATAGACCTTGCATTGATCCAGCTACTCTGAAAAGAAATGTTAATGTCTACTATCTAAAATATCAAATGAAAAAAAATCCATGCTGTTATCATTTAGATTTTATCTTTTAATTATCTTCACGATTATAAATCAAATTTCTATTATTTTTGCTCAAAAACCAAACACTGGTGATATTTAATGTGTATATATATATTTACTTAGCCGTTAATTGTTTTATTTTCGAAGTTTCCTTCGGGCATACATATACACACAACTGCCCTTTATATATGTATAGATAGATAGATATATCAGGACATACATACACACAACTGCCCTTTATATATGTATAGATATCAACCGCGATTCAGTTAAGGTTTATATTCTTTAATATTCATAGGTAATCTCATCCCGGGGAAGACAACAATGTTTGACTTTACCACAAGATAATCTTTTAAGATAGAATGAAAATTAGCATAAAAGGATAAAATGAAAGTTCGCAAAGTTAACTGAAGTTGATTAAACACCATATATTATTTTTAATATACTTTGAAATGTTCTGGAAATAATTTGCTTACACACACACACACACACACACACACACACACATATATATATATATATATATAATATATATATTATATATATATATACAAACACACATACACACACATATATATATATTTATGTGTGTGTGTGTGTACATATATATATATACATATATATATATATATAATTGTATGTATGTATGTACATATAATATATATATATATATATATATGTGTGTGTGTGTGTGTGTGTGTGTGTGTGTGTGTGTGTGCACTCATCCTTGTCATTAATTAAATTACATTGTTCAACGTTTTCTTCGAATCTAGATCAACCTTCATTTACCGTCATATCGGAATGTTTCTCTTCAAGGACGACACCTGGGTGTTTTGACGAATGGGAATGTGATAAAAGGTAAGTATTGACGAAAAAGAAACAAAAAAAAAAGGAAAAAAATTAGTGTTCCACGTAGAAGAAGAAGCCGCAGGTAAACAGTTGGCTAATTAAGGCACGTTCATAGAACTTCGTTTCCCCAGTCATTTTCGCTTGAAAAAGGAAAGAATAAAAAAAAAAAGAAAAAGAAATGTAAAAACAGAAAAAAAAGAAAAAGAAATCTCGTTAGTGAGCAACAATGATGGAAGAATGAATGGTTTGGTGCGCATGCGTAAAAGAGGTGTCAATGGTCAGAAAAGAGAAGCAACCTTTTCAAAAGAAATATATGAAATAGCTGAGAAGCAAAAGAACGTGTTTTGCAATAGAGTCTAATGATGAAGTGACGAGATACATCCGGTCGCATACTAACGAAATATATCTATCCATATATCAATCGATTTACTTATATATTATATATATATATATATATATATATATATATATATATATATATATATATATATATGCACTAAAATAGTATAGTAAGAATACCTACCCGGCTCTACAAATATATTGGGCATTTTATATTCATTTATACGCCCGACGTATTCGGTTAATTATTTTATCGACAAATGCCGACTCACTCGATATCTTACCATCTCAGTTAAGTCCGCTCCTCCTCACACACATATATATATATACACACATATATAAATATATATATATGTGTGTGTGTGTATATATATATATATATATATATATATATATATATATATATATATATATATATATAATGTTGTTCTGGTTCAGAAACACACACAACCTATCAAATATCGGATATATTCTGCCAAATTATTAACTCAATGCCTGAAGAAGACAACAGATCAGAAACACGTGTCGCGTTTGTAAGATAAAAAGAATAAAAATATTTTTCTGAGAACCTAATACATTTTGCGGACCTTCTTCTTTTCTATAATATATATATATATATATATATATATATATATATATAATATATATATGAAATATTAAATACATATAAAGAATCTTGCAATTGTATTTATTTCTTTATTTCTTAATGATAAAAATATCATTAAACTCAATATTCTTCAGAGTTGGAGAATCATGATTATTTTATGAACCTTCTCAGATGGATTTTATTTTAATGGAACGAAGAAGAAAATGGCGGTTCAATTTGATAGGTGAAGACACACTGTGTATCATAGTCTTGTGTTATTTAATGACCAAATGAAGATCAATCTTACTCTCTATAACTTTCGAGATGTAGCTCACTGACCGTCAGTTGCGGACTCTCAGGAGACGCATTAATACCCATTAATATTAACTTGATTTTAATAATTAATTTGTTAATTATCACTTTTGAAAGACAACCTCATTTTTAAGGTCAACGTTCGAAGCTAATAAAAAAACACATGAATAGATTTAAAAATATATGTAGGGGATTATCTTCCCTTTGCCTGGAAGAGTTATCTTCCCGCTGTGTTGCCGTTTGTGGCCACCAGGGGACCTCTGGTATATAAGCGGCTGATTCAAATGCTTCCCTCTCTATTTCCTTACTGCCTCTGAACGAGCACATGGGTTAGACTTATGTCTACCCCCTTCTTGGTGGGTCTTTGGCCCCCTTACATTACTGTAAGTCTTTTATACAGCATGGACTATCCTTTAGTTCGATGTATGTAACATTTATATTCTATGTACATTTGGGTATCTCGTTTATACCTAAATATTGTATCTTGTATTTACCATTCATGAATGTGTCCTTTTATCTCTACTCTTATATCTTATTTGTATCTTATGTATCTATGTACTTTATGTATCTTATCATTACCATGTGCTGTACACCTATTAAATGTTTTGTCTCACCACAACGTGTTGGAAATGTTGTTCAATTATTAACTTTGAATCTTACATATACAATAAAGTTATTTACTAAGCTTAGCTTATATATGGCAGAAGGCCAGAAGTATGGAGCACCCAGTGAGAATCCAACTCACTAACAATGGTCTGCGAATCTAGCTTGCTAACCATTACATTGCATGAGGTGCTCTTATTTCCTAAGCTTAGCTTAGCTGTGGCACAGGGCCAGAAACATGGGGCGCTCAATGAGAATCGAATTCGTTGATAATGGTCTGCGAATCTAACTTGCTAACCATTATATCACGTAAAGTGTCCTATAGTTATTTATTAAGCATAGATAAATGTGGCACAAGGCCAGAAACATTGGGGCGCCCAATGAGAATTGAACCCATTAACAATGATCAGCGAATCTAGCTAAAAAAACATTACATCACATGAGGTACTCAAATAGATACAATATATTTGTCTGAATTTTTGTGGCTTTATAATTTGGATTCTTTGGATTCTTCGGACTGCTGTTCTCATCTTTATTGTTATATACACAACGTTTCAGCCGATGTTCTCTCCGGTTTTAGTTCGAAGAGTAGGTTCCAGAGTTGAAGAACGTTCCCATATTCGACAAGTATCACCTGAAGAAGGCCGGTGGGCAGATCGGCCGAATCGTTGTGTATATAACGATAAAGATGAGGACAACAATATTCCTAATAATACATGATACAATATAGTTATAGAAAGATGTTGAACTGCTTTCGGACCTGCCAAAGAACGGAAAGATTTCCTTTTTAAATTTCATAGATTTAGATGGCGAGAAAAACCACGAACGTAGCAGTTCGAAACGTGCACGACTGTGTTTGGCATGCAGATTGAGATCAGAGGCGAGTGGGGAGATTGAACTCGCATTCTCTTGATCGTGAGTCATGGCCCGACGCATGGGAATGGCTAAACTATCCAGAGTGGCCAGGATGTGAAGGATTGACGCGTGCTGATTAGTGTCACACGTGCTGGTCAGAGGAAGGAGCCCGGATGAACACTGTAATTGTGTATTTATTTGACCAGCCCTCACAAACCGGGAAGAAAAGCTTGCAGTAGCATTTTGGCTGTGGTGAGGAGTGGACGAGAGACAAGACCTTTTGATTGTATTGGTGAGAAGAGTGCAGCATTGCTGGGCGAGTAAAATCGTCGGACTTAACTGTGCCCCCCAGAGAACATTCTTATTACAAAAATTAACGGTGAGATTTAATACGAATAATTTTCAAAGAAGCTATTCGGCCCATGGAATGGAAAACTGACATAATCTGTTAGAGTGATATTTATTGGTAAAATAGATGTTTGAAAACTATTAGTATTTGACTGGAATACTTGAAATTTTGTTATAATCAGATTGAGAACCACACACACACACACACACACACACATGTATATATGTATTATAAAAAACGAAAAAAAAAAACAAAGTTTCTCTGACGAATGATGTTTAATAAGTTAACACTGCAGTGTTTCGGTTTGTTTAAAAAACCTTCGTCAGGGCCTTTGTTTGTTTAAAGAAAAATGAATTGTTAGTGAAAAAAGGCTGCAAATCTCTGATTTTGATACGTGACGCTAAAACAACAATCACCTCAGACTAGCGCTAGTGAAAAAGGGATAGACTCCCTGCTTATTTGAACTGACGAGTTCTTATAAAAAGAATTTCTCTATTACAGAGCAGCTACGATTTTCTCGTAATCCGGATGTTGCAGTTTCGAATATCAGTGTACCTTGTTTCACTACTTTTTCTTTTTTCGGTTCGATTACTCCACGATGTTCTTTTTAGAGTCTTTTGGGAGATCCTTAATCGTCTCTTCCAAGTTTTGTGTCGTTAAAAAAACGAAAGTTGTGCGTGAAGTCTTTTGAATCCTGTTTCGCTGGGGTTGTTGCTGTAAACGATTACCTGCCAAGTTACTTCGAATCCTCGGTCGCCAGTTGTTGTGGTGTTTTAAGGGGTCAAAATAAGAACAAAACGACGGGTAACAAATGTAGGAAAATTTATTAACAAAAGAGTAGACAATTACAGTACAGAGAAGTGGGAAATACGTCCAACAATAGAGTTATGAGCTGACTCGCATTGGCTTACTCTTCAAGCCATAATTGTCCCTGTTACTTATAGTAACCGTCGGCGCATTCCTGTAGTCTATAGGGTATATCACCTATAACATTAAGTTATATTTGAAGAAACTTAACTTACATTTCGTAAATAAGTAAAAAAAACAGTAAATAAATACATACATATAGCTGTCGGAAGTTTATTTATCTTTACGTTATTTTATTAGTAACACTCAGCTAAACAGTGTTTATATACGAAATGTTAAGTTAACCTTTATGTTTGGTCCGTGTTTATTAAGCACTAAACAAACATAAAATAAAAATGATGTTGCATACCCTTCTTTATTTTACTTCTTACTTACTTCTATTCTTCTTCTGGAATCTTGGACATCTTACGCCTCTTTTGGCGTCTCTTCTATCGTCTTGGTGACTTCGTCTTGGTGGTCGGTCGTTCTTAACTCATTTCTTCTTCTTAATCAGTCTTGTTACCAAGACTTTCACCAACCACAACGCCATGTTAATTTCTTAAGCTTTTTATTTCCTTAACTATACATTTCATGTAACTAAATATCTGACTAACATAGCGCGCGTATGCAGTGTGAGTTCCAGTTTAAGGCAGGACATCCTCTCTGCCCGACGTCCAACTGAAAACTGAGGACCAAACCAGGTCCCACGTGATTTGGCGGGCTTTCTGTACTATTCCATGGAAAGTCCCGCCCGTGATATGAAAAGGGCTATCCCTTTAGAATTACAAGGGATTGACAATAATCTTATGCAACCGCATAGATTATGTAACAATGATTCTAATGTATGTAATTTGAATAAGAAAATTTGTTATTTAATAAAGAATATAATTATATATAATAATAATCTTTCGACAAATATGTATATACTTATCTCGATATTTCTTTTAGTCGTTTATTGAACTTTTTTTTTTAACTTTATAAGTTACTTTAATTCATTCCTATTTGTGGCGTCTCGAATTTCAATGTTTATTTCGACCGTTTATTCATTAGACAATTCTCGGTGATCTTTTTTTAATTTGATAAATTATTTTCCTCTTATTTTCTTCCCACTCACTCTCTGGTGTTCCTAATATTTTTTTAGTCCGTTCATGGACCGGGTACTTTAGCTAGTATAATATAATATACATGCATCTTATTTATTATTATCCTTCCTCTGATTTCCAAACTTTCCAGACCCTTTTCCAATCCCAAGTGCACCAACTACAATTGGTATCACTTTGAAATTCATATTCGATAACTTTTTCAGTTCTCTGGCAAGGTCCAGATATTTGTCCATTTTTTTTCATTTTCCTTTAGCTTCACCCTATTATTATTATTATTATTATTATTATTATTATTATTATTATTATTAATTTTATATATCGTTTGATTTTTTAGCCACGAACTTATATTATTGTTTGTTTAGTGTTTAAACACTAAACACACATAAAATAAACATAATTCTAATGTATGTAACTTGGATAAGAAAATTTGTTATTTAATAAAGAATATAATTCTAATAATAAATAAATATATTTTTTAAAATTAAGTCACCACTTCCCTTTTTTTTCTTTTACTAAATACCGTTAAGATAAATGGTCTTTCGACAAATATGTATATACTTATCTCAATATTTCTTTTACTCATTTATTAACTTTTTTTTTTACTTTAGAAGTTACTTTAATTCATTCATATTAGTGGCGTCTCGAATTTCAACGTTTATTTCGACTGTTAATTCATTAGACAATTCTCGGCGATATTTTTTAATTTGATAAATAATTTTCTCTCATTTGATCCCCACTCACTCTTTGGTATTCCTATTTATTTATTTATTTTTATTTAAATTTTTTAGTCCAGTCATGGACCGGGTACTGTAGCTATCATTTTATTTATGGATATATATGTGAGTATGTGTGTGTGCGTATATGTTTATGATAACTAAATTAAAGTAACATTTAAAAACTTTTGCAAGACTTTCATTTATTCCTTGTTTTCACGTCTTTGAATGAGCGATTTTAGACAACGAGGCGACGGCGACGACGATGACGACCAAAAACCGAAATTTGTAGACCGAACGCCTAACGAGGTTTCATTGGTTTAAGATATATTTGTCGAGAAACAATAAAAGACGCGCGAATCCATATTTGGATTCGGATATCAAAAGGCGAAGTTCTTGGCGGGGAGTAAATTCTTCCAGAAATTCTTCAATTAGGCAACGCTCGAAAAGATAAAAGACATCCGCGTTAACGATTCCGATCTTATTACAGGGGAAAACCGGTTCCACGTGTGAAAAGAATGGTCCGATGTTTTCGCGTCTAATAAAAGAAAGAATGAATCAAATTTGATGATTCCTATGAAAAGAATTGCGTCTTTGAGTTGATAATTGTTTTCTTTTGAAAGCTGTCTCATACTATCTATCTAAGGATATACATATATATGTTTGTGTGTGTGTGTGTGTGTGTGAAAAATGGAAATAAATCCGACGAATATTTTGAAAAGATAAATGGAATAAAGATATATTATATGTTAACACGTGTTTCGACCATACTTTGATTATACATAAAGTATTCTATTTAATAAATAAAGAATGAATCAAATTTGATGATTCCTGTGAAAAGAATAGTGTTTTGAGATTATAATTGTTTCCTTTTGAAAGGTTTCTCATTCTATCTATCTATCTATCTATCTATCTCTCTCTCTCTATATATATATATATATATATATATATATATATATATATATATATATGTAATATATATATATATATATATGTGTGTGTGTGTGTATGTGTGAAGGAAGGGTGGATGGGTTTAGGATCCGACGATATGCTGTAGATAGAAGGAAAGTGGTCAAGAAATGAACAACTCAAAACAAGTCACAGGGTGAAACGGTTTCGTCCGTGTTCACAGACGTCATCAGTCATGGTAAAATTATGAAAGCAAAGCATACGTTTAAGTACAGGTGGCGGCGGTGGCGCCGGGGAGGTCAAGGGGGTGAGTGTGTAGTGATGTGAGATAAGGAGGAGCGGGGAATTTTGGGTAGGATGGGGACGCTGAGTCAGTTGTGTGGAGGGGTAGGGGATATTTGTTTGAAGTGCTGGGGCGGTGACAGTGGTTGATGGGTCAATTGGTGTGGGCATATATTAATTTATGTGAGTAAATGTTCATGTGTAGCTAAGTTATGTTAGTGGCGAAATGTCTGTCTGTCTGTCTGTCTGTCTGTCTCTCTCTCTCTCTCTCTCTGTGCGTGTGTGTTTACAAATAATATTTGTAAAATATTTGTCGATATTTGTAAAAACCGTCTGATGTGGCTTGACACATTTTGAGTTTCTGTTAGATATAAATATTATAACAGGATGACGGTTTGTTAAGTTATTTTTTCTTTGTAAGTTAAATATTGTTCTGTATATACTTAACTTATTGATTAATATACATTGAGGTCTCTTGGGGATTAAAATCCTTGTATGAATATATGATTGCACCTACATGAGCATACTGTATGGTTATACAGTGAGATTTTGACGATCCCAAATAGAATCATCCCTTACCTTCACTGGACCGTTAAAGTACAATTAATAGCGTCGATCCCAGGGGGCTTTCCCTCCAGGCAATGGCTGTCCCCTTGACTTAAAGGCGCCACCTTGATGGGGAAATGCCGAGGGATCAACGCAATTTTTGTTCTTTCCCACCCATGAGCTTCGGCTTGTGGGTGGGCCCACATTAAAACGAGGCATTGTGTCCAGCCCATACAAGTGGGGTTTGAGGCAAATACACTTACCTACAATTCATTTGGATTATCTTACATTCACAGTCACAGACACACACACACACACAGACACACACACACACACACACACACACACATATATATATATATATATATATATTATATATATATTACGAAATCGATTGGTAAAAATTCGAAATGTTGAAATGAATGAAGGCTGCTCTATTTCAATTGGAAACCAGACACCCGATTAATAAACCCTAATCGATCTGAAATCGGTAAGGTTAGTAAAGGAATTTTTAGAAAAAGTTAACCATTAAATAAACAATATGTTAAACCTAAACCAATGGATTAATACAGATTATGCGATCAAGTGGTTTAACAATATGAAAAATAAGATTAGATCAGTCTTCATTCAATTCGACATCTCGGATGTTTACCAATCGATTTCGGAAAACTATTTTTTTAATGAATGGATTTTGCACAATGGCATACTGACGTTTCTCAACACACATACACACACACACACACACACACACATATATATATATATATATATATATATATATTATATATATTGAGTCACACACGGAGCAGTCTCCCATGTCTATAACCTTGCTGATGAGACCTAATAGGTCGAAATGTACATTCAGGGATTGACATTTTCTCGATTTGTTTAGCCTTACATTTGAACATATATGCCTGGCTAAATTCATCAAATATTAACTAATTAATTTCAAAATTAGGTATGACTTCAATTAAGTACATATCATCCAAAAATTGTCGGCTAAAAAAGCCATATCAAATAAACACATTGTTTGTTTACTTACTCTCATGGCATGCGAGTCTTTGGAAGACTATATAGTTCTTTTGGCCCTGAAGTGACAGTGCCTCCTGTGACTGGGAAGTTCAATGTTCAAAAAAACCATTCTTGACCACAGATGTCGCATGTGAAGGCTGTCCCTGAATATGTTGATGTGCCGGTGCTTTATTGCCGCTGCTTTCTTCTGAACCTGTTAGCTTCATGGTGTTGCGCCAGGGTGACTTCAGACATGAACAGTCCGCTACTGGGAGCCTGTCACCACTGAGGACGGTCCTGAGCCAAATTTCCCCAGCTGGAAGGGTAATGCCAAAGAACCTGAGACCATTCTTGCAGAAATCCTTGACATGCAGCTGGGGGTGACCAATCTGTCTCTTGCCAGACAAAAGCTCTGCATAGAGGATGTCCTTCGGGATTCGTCCATCGTCTATCCGGTGGACACGGTCCAGCCACCAGAGACGACGCTGTATCGGTAGAGAACACAAGCTGGAAAGATGTGTTTTCTCTAGTACTGCTGCGTTAGTGATCCTGTCTCTCCATTATACGTCTAAGGCAGCGAAGGTAGAAGCTATTTAGCCGCCGTGGGAGTACAGGGACCAGGTTTCACTTCCATACAAGAGGGTGACGATAACACATGCCTATACACTTGTATCTTTGTGACCCTTGTGGAAGAACAGTGTCTTGCCATTTAACAGTGTTGTAAGCAAATCTTTATAAATCAAAACGGTGTCAGTTTTTAAAATAAATGATTGCAATAGGACAATCCTGTGAAGGTTGAAGGTTCAATTATGACTAAGGGCAATAATAAAATAGCGTACTTAACATATATTAAGACTTGTACCTGGTCATGGTAAAAGAAACGGTGCAATCTACCACAATGAATTTTTTAAAGTTCAGTTTGAAGTTACGTGAAGTCTCCCGATTACGACATGAAGACGCCCAATTTCGACAAGAAGTTTCCCGATTTCGAAAGAAGTTTACCAAGTTCGAAGTGTAATGTAATGAATATGCATACACCCGGGTCCCCCCTCACAGTAATATGATTGGCTGGTGTCAGCCATAAATACAGAGCAATGTAGATACAATGCATACGACTACAACATCGCACCAGTACTATTACTTACTTGCCCGATTGTACCACGCTGTTACTGTGGCCCCACCACTCTGCTACTTCTACTAAATATGTCCCTGGACATATCAAAGTGAAGTTCCTGAATTTGACAAAACCAACCAAAGAAGGTCGTTGGCCTGCAACGTTTTGCATATAACAATAAAGACGAGAACAATAGTCCGAATAATTCAAATAATACAAATTTTCAAGCATCATCTCAAAGATTCTGAAAAATAGCTATGATTATAATCAAATATTTATAAATTAATTAAATGTCGTTATTAAATGACCCATAAAATTGTCGATATGTCGTTAAACAAATAAACCAAATAAGCCAAACCTTAGTTTTTTTTTTTTATCCTTCGATACATTTTTTTTATTTATTGGGTTTTATTTTATTGTCGTGTTCATTAAACAAATTGACTTCCACTAGAGGGCGTACTGGCTGATCTTTTTGCCACCCGAATGACCACTTAGACAACGATACCAATGTAATCAAATAGAAATGGCGAAGTGTCTATCGCAAAAATTAATCATCTAATGAAAAAGTAACATTCGGGGGTTACGTTTTTGCAAATTTCATAATCGATTGTCCGAATGGAAAAACCAACGCCCTTTTTTTTATTATGAAAGTAATTCATCTTCATCTTAAAATGCACTCTCCCTTAAAAAAAAAAATAAAAAATAAACTCAATATTCCCCTTTAGATACAGGTTAAGTGACTGTCAAATTATATCAACTTATTTTCTAATAGAGATTAAAATCAAACACATATATATTATATAAATATATATACACACACACACACACACACACACACACACACACACACACACACACACCACACATATATATATATATATATATATATATATATATATCTTATTATAATGGAGATTGTGTGTTCTGTCTGTATCAGAAACTATATCACTACTCAAGTCACAATTCCCTTAGTTATTTACGTCACATTTACTTTTATTTAAACCTCTATTATTAATAAAATTGTTTTACATTATTAATACAGTGGGCCTTAACTAAATAGTTAAATTACGAAAATTTAACAAGGAAAGACAGAGGTGATGGAAGAGTAAGTTTTAGTAGTTCTTTTTTTAGATTATACCCCCTATTTCAAAATCTTTTAGTCTGCATTCTTATTTTGTTTCGTTATCCTTTCTAATTTAATATAATTTTTCTTTACATTTAAACTTTAAATACACACAACCGGAGGGTGCATATATTTGCTAGTATATATATAAGGAGTGCTTCGACTTGCGAGTTTTCCGAGTAACTTCTGTCATTCGGTCGTTGTTTTTCTTTGTGTTGAGAGCTAAAATTGTAGTACGCGCGATCATGTTAAAAAAGTCGTCGGGGTGGCCTAAAGTCGGTATCAGCGAGGGAGTCTATACCCTTTTCATTAGCGCTAGAACAAGGAGATTGTTTTTAGCGTCTGAGGTGGAGCGCCACAGCTACTTACTTTACAGCACAGATCCCTGTGCTACTCATACGCTGTGTTGACGAGGGCCGGTATCGAACTAGGAACCTTGCAGTTTCTAGCCTAATGCTCTACCGACTGAGCTAACTCGGCCTCTGCTAAAAAAATTTCTCTTAAAATATTTATGTTTCTGAATTTACTACGTTTATTTATTGGGTTTATTGTTTTGAAAACAAAAGTTAAAAGAGAAAAAAAAAGAAAACAATGCAATTCTTAGACATATGTGCTTTTTTTCCGCGGGTTATATATTTACCAACCCCTCCGCACGAGCAGTATGTGACACAAGGTCAATTTCTTCAGTGGAGTTCAACAGGTTTGAATTCAGAGTTTTCCTTCTCTTAAACCGGTTGCCTAACCAAGGTTAAAGAGCCCAGTCTGCCCTACTATTTACCCATAGCTGGAGGTAGAGTAGGATTCATACCTTTCCCAAGGGTATTAGCGCTAAGTGAAATGCAATTACCACATCCGGGATTTGAACTCGGGACGACGAGTCCATTTCCCATGACTTTAACCATTACACCTCGCGCTTCCTACTTTTTTTTCCGTGGATTATGTTTTTTTTTTTTTTTTTTTTTTTTTTCGCTTTTAGAATCCGTGAAACTTTTAGTAACGGAAAGAATCAAAGAAAGTGAAAACAATCATTTTAGTTTCTTTTTCTTTTTTCCTTTATTTTCAGCTTTTCTTCTCTTTCATTCCCTTTTCAATCTTTCTTTTCTGTTGTCTGTTTTCTTTCTTCTCTTTTTTCTTTTTCTAGTCGCTGCTTTTTTTCCCTATCTTTTTCTCTCGTTCCTTTCTTTTCTTCTTTTCTTTTTCTTCTTTCTTTGATTTCTTCTTTCTTGTTTCTTCTTTTTAGCTTCCATTTTCCTTCCCTTCTCTCTTTTTTCTTTTTTCCTTTATTAGTTCTGATTTTTTTCTGATTTTTTATTCTCTTTCATTACTTTTCTTTTTTCCTTTCTTCTTTCTGAGTTTCTTGTTTTCTTTATGTTCTTATACCTTTTGTTCATTCATTTCCTTTTTCTTTCCATTATTTTTACTAGTACAAAATAAAAAAAACACCCTCCGGGCGATGTAAAAATAGGTTTTTGAAACATATTGCCTGAGGGGGTGGGAGTTAAAAATTCAATGTCAGTGAGTTTATACCCTAAATAAGAAAAATCATCAAATTCATTAAAGGATTAAAAAATAAAACAATTTGAAATGTAAACTTTAAATATGTATTAAAATAAAACAAACTATATATAGATATATAATACCAGTCATGTATTTATTAAAACTTGTTTTAAAAAAAACAATGAGGACTGTCTAATGTTGCATGTTCAAATTTTGAGTGTATTTATTCTATGTTATGACGATTTTGGGTAATGTGACGTAAGCAGTGACGTAATTTTTGTTACAGACAAAAACCGGAAGCGAATCTCCATTATTAATAGACTTATTTTCTTTCCTATTTCTTTTCTTTTCTGTATGTTCTTCCTTCCTTTCTTCTTTCTGCCTTCCCACTTTTTCTTTATTCCTTTCTTTTCATCTTTCTTTTCTTTTTTCAAATTTTCCTCGATCAAATGTTCTTCTTTCTTTTTTTCTTCATTCATTTCTTCTGTCCTTTCTTTCCTTCTTCCTTTCTTCTTTCCTTTCTTCTTTCAAATTTTCTCCTGTTTCTATTTTCCTTCCCTTTTTCTTTCCTTTCTTTTCTTCTGCCTTTCTTTCGTTCTTTCATTCTTTGCTTCTTCTTTTTTTCTTCTTTCAGATTTTCTCATTTCTTATATTCTTTTTTCCTTTCTTTTATTCACTTTTTCTTTCCTATCTTTCTTTCCTTCTTTCTCATTTTCTACTTTTTTTCTACTTTCATTCTGTTTTTTTTTATTCTTTTCTTCTCTTCTTTCCTTCCT
>CM042162.1:89115424-89130424 GCA_023376005.1 Doryteuthis pealeii
ATAGTTTATTTGTCTGTTATGCCTCCTGGCTGTTTTTGGTCTGATGAGGCAATTTGTTCCAAAAATATATTACTCTATTAACAAAAATCCAATTGGTTAATATATTTAACATGTCTGTAAATTTCATCATGATCGGATCACTTGTGTAGGTGCAAACTGGTTATACACAGACAGACATAAATTTGTACATGTAGTAGATTATTTGTAAATAACATTTATAAATTAACATATATCAAATAAGACAAATATTGATTTAAAATATATAAAACACTACCGCCCTGTCGGCTGCGGTGTTAGAATGCACCGACTGCACCTCTGCAGAGGGGTAAGTCTCCCCCAAATGGAGCCACCTGTTGGCCGTGGGTGGCGACCAGGTGATGCTTAAGGACGGAATCTTGGTCCATGACATGCAACACTCCACTTAGACCCTTACTTAGGCTAGACGGGTGATTGGAGAGGCCCCCTCCGATCAATCAGCTGGTTACGTCAAGCCCTAGCACCTATATGATTGCCCAAACCCTATTGCCCTTATGGCAAGCCCCAACCCTTTTTATCATATGGGTGCTAGATGGTGGTGGCTGATGGTCTACATGTACTGTAAATGACGTTAAACTCTATCTGATGTGAGGTTCCAGTTTTGGAGGTTTGGTGAATGTGGAGCATCCCTTCATCACCATTGTTCCCTTGTCCACTCTGACCCGGAGTGGTAGTACCTGTTAGGGTTCCATCTATGGGTTAAATAGAAATATGTATTTATAAAAAAAATTGTGTATCCATTAAGAATTAATTTATTTCAAAACTTAATCGGCATGAAATGACCCACTGATGAGAACAACAATCCGAAAAATATATTATTATTAAAATTATTATTATTCACTCCTTTTAAGTTTTCACATCAGCGTTAGCTGATGGTCTTTCACTGGAGTCTGAGTGACAGCAAGTCTCATCAGGTCTCCAGGACTCTTCTGAGTATTCTGTCTGATTGGATCAGTGCAGTATTCTGAATGGTCTCAATCTTTCCTCTGATGTCCAGATTTTCCAATCCCTTGATACCGTTCCAAGTGCACCAACTACAATTGGTATCACTTTGACTATCATATTCCAAAACTTATGTTTAGAGTTTTCACATCAGCATTAGCTGATGGTCTTTCACTGGAGTCTGAGTGACAGCAAGTCGCCTCAGGTCTCCAGGACTCTTCTGAGTATTCTGGTAGATTGCAGCAATGCAGTGTTCTGAATGGTTTCAATCCTTCCTCTGATTTCCAAACTTTCCAAACCCTTTTCCAATCCTTTTGGGATGTTCTAAGTGCACCAACTACAATTGGTATCACTTTGACTTTCATATTCCATAACTTTTTTTCTCTGGCAAGGTCCAGATATTTGTCCATTTTTTCATTTTCCTTTAGCTTCACCCTGTGATCTGCTGGAACTGCAAAATCCACCAGTTGACAAGTTCTTTCTTTTTTTCTTTATTATTATTATTATTATTATTATTATTATTATTATTATTATTATTATTATTATTATTATTATTATCAAATCATTCTTAAAATATTCCCGCTGAAATTGAGCGAAATACGCTGAGTGTTTCTATGACATTTTTTAGCTCACAGTAAAAAAAGTTTATTTCTTATTTTGTTTCCCCTTCTTTTATATATTATACATTTTACATATTGAACTATAAAGCAATAGCTCTTTAGCAATATAACTCTTTAGCAATTATACCAAACATTGTAATGATTAGATTATCATACTGTGATATATCCACAGGTCCTGCTAGTTATTATTAAAATAATTATGATATTGATGTATTCTTAAAATATTTACGCAGAAATTGAGCGAATACACAGAATGTTTGGCGATATTTTCGAGCTCGTTGTAAAAAGTTTATGATTTTCTTTTGTTTTCTTCGAATTCGTCATTTATTATCAGAGTTCTCGAGAGATGACATTAACCTAAATAATTTAATAAGGAAAATGGAATTTATTATAATTCAATGGCACAATCTTTTATTTTTATTTTATTTTTTTTTATTTTTATTTTTTCTAATTTGTTAAATGTTGTACTGAAAGTTTTACCCCCGAGCTTAATTGTAAAATGCAAACATTCTAAAAAAATTCGATTGACATTTCAAAGATAATGCGTTGCATTTAATTTAATCTTTAATTACCGTTAATTATCTTGAAATACACCTGCAAGATAATAACAGACTAATTTCCTTACTCCAGGATATTTTTCAGGATACATACACACACACACACACATACACGCGCGCACACACACACATATATGTATATATATATAAATATATAAATATATATCATATATATATATATATATATATATATATATATATATAATATGTATTATATTGATATATATATATATGTTATTTTGGAAAAGGTGACTTACCGGTGAAGATGGTCACAATGGCTAGTTGATGCAAAATTCAGAAAGGTAAGACAGCGATATAACAAATAAAAAGTGCTCAATACGTTAGTAGAGCAAATTCATTGCAATACAGGTACATGGGAAAAGACGCAGATAGACAAACAGACAGACAGACAGACAGATAGATAGATAGATAGATAGATAGATAGATAGATGTGAACAGACACATATAGATAGATGGATATATAGATAGATAAATAGATAGATGTGACCAGACATACGCAGACAGACAGACAGGTAGATAGATAAATATATAGATAGTTAGATGGATAGATAATTATGAACAGACTTAGATTGATAGAGATATAGAAAAATAGATATGAACAGACATAGATAGATAGATAGATAGATAGATGATGAACAGACTGAATAGATAGATAGAGAGATAGATAGATGTGAAAAGACACAGACAGACAGACAGATAGATAGCTAGCTAGCTAGCTAGATAGATAGATAGATAGATAGATAGATGTGAACAGAAAAACAGATAGATAGATAGATAGATAGATAGATAGATTGATTGATAGATGTGAAAAGAAACACAGATAGATAGATAGATAGATAGATAGATAGATAGATAGATAGATTGATAGATTTGAAAAGACACACAGATAGATAGATAGATAGATAGATAGATAGATTTGAAAAGAAACACAGATAGATAGATATATAGATAGATAGATTGATAGATAGATTGATTGATAGATTGATTGATAGATTTGAAAAGAAACACAGATAGATAGATAGATATATTAGATAGATGATAGATAGATTGATTGATAGATTGATTGATAGATGTGAAAAGAAACACAGATAGATAGATAGATAAATAGATAGATAGATTTGAAAAGAAACACAAATAGATAGATAGATTTGAAAAGAAACACAGATAGATAGATAGATAGATAGATAGATAGATAGATTTGAAAAGACACAGATAGATAGATAGATAGATAGATAGATAGATAGATAGATAGATTTGAAAAGAAACAGACAGATAGATAGATAGATAGATAGATTTGAAAAGACACACAGATAGATAGATAGATAGATAGGTTTGAAAAGATAAACAGATAGATAGATAGATTGTTTATCTCCGATTTCAATAAGTATATCCTCTTCAGTATTTATATAATATTTAGTCATAATAAACAAAATGTTCTATGGTCGATTCTTCGTTGGTAATCTTGATTGCTGAAAGAAAATACGACTGCACGAATCGTATTTCACTAAAAGCTAATCACATGCAGCACGAATCTCGGAACGGCGAGAGTCACGCGACACAGTCACTCCTCTTCCCCCTCCTTCACCTCCACCTGCCCTCCTCCCCTCCCAGGGTAGATTATCCCGCGTGTTTTTCGTTTTTGTCTGTGCATACGAAAAACTCACAGGAATTCATTTTGAATAGGTTAATAGGAAAGTCAGTCATTAGAGCCGGACTCATTTCTTTTTTTTTTTGTTCTTGTTTTTGGTTTTTCCAATGACCAATCTTTCTTACTAACTTCTTGACTTTAATTCAATACAATTTCCCCAGGTCTTATTCCGTTCTTTTTCAGCCCGTAGTCATATAAACTCCAGGATTAAGTTGTATTATGTTTACGTTGTTTGGATGTAATGGCATATCATCAATCAATCAAATCAATCAATATAATATATATATGTAATATTATATATATATATTATATATATATGATAAGTTGTAAACACGTTTTGTTTTTGGAATGGCTTTTTGCCGAAATTTTGGGAGAATAAGTGCTTAATGGAGTCGTACCTAATTTGAAAATTAATTAATTAATAATGAATTAGGCGGAATACTATTAAATGTATGGCTAAACAATCGAGAAAAATTTTTCGTTTTGTTTAGCCATACATTTAATAGGTATTCCCGCCTAATTCATTATTAATTAATAATTTTTTCAAAATTAGGTACGACTCCAATTAAGCACTTATTCTCCCAATATATATATTATATTATATATATATATATAATATATAATATATATATATATATAATTATACATATATAAGTAAAGAAATAACAAAAGACTTAGAGATTTTGCATATTATTCTATTCGGAGATCTTAGACGCATTGTAACTGCCTTCAAGCAAAAATATAAAATAATAATAATAATAATTAATAATAATAATAATAATAATAATATATATATTATATATATATATATATATATATATATATATATCCAAAAAGTTCAGAAAGAAATCTCCTTACGATATAAGAGTTTTTAAAGAACCTGTCGCAGTTGAGAGCTCAATCTCTGTCTTATTGTTTAGAGTCACAGAGGAAATTTATCAGTAAAGAAATAACAAAAGACTTTAGAGATTTAGCTTTATAGTCTATTTCAGGGAGAGGTTAGACAAAATGTCTAATTCACTTCGCATCTGATGAGCAGGGAGAATTAGACACTTTGTTTAAGCTCCCCGAAATAGGCTATAATGCAAAATCTCTAAGTCTTTTTGTTATTTCTTTACTGATAAATTTGCTCTGTGACTCTAACAATGTTTTATGCTTCTCAAACTGCGACAGGTGTGTTTTAAAAATCCTATGTCCTAAGAATATTTCCTCTTCTGGGACTTTTGGATTATTTATATATATATATATATATATATATATATTATCTATATATATATATATATATATATATTTGTTAAAAACATAAGGCCTTAAATACCATGGGTATCGTGGTATGGACCATTCCACTCGCGAGTATGCCCACGAGCTTCTTTCAGACCACTGATACTTTTATTTAGCTAAATAAAAGATATGAGTGGTCTGAAAGAGCTCGTGGCTACTCACGAGTGGAAATGGTCCATAACACGATACCCATGGTATTTAAGCCCTTTTTTTACAAATCTCTTGCTCTGTTTACAATAATTAAACATTGAGCTCTCACACGGACCTGACTCTACAACAAACTACTGGTAGAGAACTAGGACCAGCCTAGAACACCTCCTCTCTACCCAAGAAAGTTGGTACCGCACCAAAGTTATATATATATATATATATATATATTATATATATATATATTATTATTATTATTATTATATTTTATATTTTTTTGCTTGAAGGCAGTTACAATGCGTATATCGCATAAAATTCGATAATTAATGAAAATAATCATGACAAGCTAACTCGTCAAATATGGCCCCCTACGTAGAACATCGCACAGCAGCTGTTTTAACTTTATCAAGTCTCATCAGCGATGTATACTTACGATTTCCCTCCGACAGAAATCGAAACCGGGAACTCAGCACCTAGAGTCAGACACTTTACTCAACAATGCTTCTAAAGCAAATTACCTTATTCTCATTCCTCATGCCGGAGCATAGGCCTAAAATTTAAATTAAAAATTTAAAGCTGCTGTACGATGTTCTATGTAGGCAATGTTTGCCGAGTTCGCTTGTCATGATTATTTTCATTCATTATCAAATTTTATACGATATACGCATTGTAACTGCCTACACGAAGAACATATATCTGCTACATGTCACTTGAGTAGCTTTGCTCTGTTAAATATACCCTTTGTGTAAGTCCAATGTTCGTGTCATAGGCAAGTCAGCTACAACAAAGACTGCCCGCTATTTACCCATAGCTAGAGGGAGAATTGGATTCATATCTTTCCCAAGGGTATTAGCGCTATGTGAGATGCAAACAGCTTCATCCAGGAACTGAACTCGGGTCGTCGACTCCAGATTATTCACGTAGCGCTTATTATACAAGTGTAAGAAACTTACATTCGGACAATAGCAATAATGTTGTATACATAGTTTTTGAAATTATGAAAAGATGTTCCAAGGTCACCTGCTGACAGGTGCCACAGTCAAAACAAATATGTTCATATTCCGGAACCAGAACTAAGAAGGTTAAAGCTGAACGGCTGAGTTGACTGACAGAGAAAAGACAGCAGAAAATTGGCCAAGGAGATAATCGTGGACAGAAGAATATTTGCAGAGAGACAAGCTGTCAAATTTCTGAAACAAGAGGGTGAAGGGTGAAATTCCAGTTTGGAAGAAGACATGGAACTCAGACTCAACCCGAGAACAGTGTCAGGTGGGATGGTTTCTGAACTTGTATGCAAAACATTGTATATTTTATAGAAGAATTCTTCTAGCTTATTGCGACTGGCAAATTCAATATCAATTAATCGGGATAGGATAATTAAATCGTTCGGGTGGCCTATAGTCGGTATCAGCCAATCAGCGAGGGAGTCTATCTCCTTTTCACTAGCGCTAGACCAGTGAGATTGTTTTAGCGTGTGAGGTGGAGCGCCACATCTGCCATCAGCTCCTTACTTTACCGCACAGATCCCTATTCTACTCATACGATGAATTGGTGAGGGCTGGTATCGAACTAAGAACCTTGCGGTTTCTAGCCGAACACTCTACCGACTGAGCTAACCTGGTTCCTTGGATAACCACAATTAATATTTTGAATTAAATTAGTGAAATAGATCATTAATTAGGACTTTAACCTATTCTAGTGGTGACCACTCCAAGCGGAGTTTAACAGGTTTGAATTCAGAGTTTTCCTTCTCCTAGACTGGTTACCTAACCAATGTTAAAGAGCACAGCCTGGCCTACTATTTACTCATAGCTGGAGGGAGAGTCGTTGGTTTCATACCTTTCCCAAGGTTATTAACGCTATGTGAGACTGTAGCTTCATCCAGGATTTGAATTCGGGTCGAAGAGTCTATTTCCTATGACTCTAACCATTACACCACGGCCTCAAACACTTTTATAATTTAATCCTCTAATCAATAAGCAATTCATACAGTGGTACCTTGATTTACGAGTGTATCTTTCATAAAATAATTTAATCATTATAAAATTCAGTCCTTAATGAATAAAGTGGTGAAAATTACCTTTAAATTGGACATAGATTATTTTGAAAATTTTACTTTCCAAATTATCATTTTACAAAACAATGGCATTCGAGGGTTATTCTTTAATTCGTGGTATATATACTCACACACACACACACACACATACACACACATATATATATATATATATATATTATAATGTATTAATGATTTGAAGGCAATTACAATGAAGATGAAGTTTCTACTTCGAAATCGATAAGACAAAAATAACATCTTTTTGACTTTAGTTTTTATACGCATTGTAACTGCCTTAAAATCATTAATATATTATAACATACTTAACAATGCTTCAAGCAAATTACCAATTTCTTTATATATATATATATATATATATATATATATATATACATTACACACGCAATCACATAAACATGCAACACGAGATACAGTTAAAAAAAACCTACACATTCAAACATAATCATACTATTTGCATCATTTCCAAAAGCAGTTTCGTTTTACCTGAGGAATACCATAGCAAGAAACCGAACGATTGTAATAATTTTTCCAATAAATAAATTTTAAAATGCTACATATTTTATTCATTCATTTATTTAACACACACCACACACACACACACACAATACACATATATATATATATATATATGGTACAATACATTTTAGCCACCTACCGTTAAGACAATGTGCCCATGAAAAGACTTCTCACGGGCGCGTTGTCTTGACGATAAGTGGCTAACACGCGGCTTTGAAACTAGTGGTAGCAACCGCACCTTATATACATTGTACCCAATAATAAATAAATACAGCTCTTACACCCGTAATCGAGCACTTTATTTTAAATTTCTCCAATACAAGGAAAGACTAATATATATATATATATATATATATATATATATTATATAATATATATATATATATATATATATACTAAGCTAAGTGTTAGAGCACGGGTTTATGTTATGAGTAGCAATAATTTCAGATCGATTTCACATCTAAAACATTGTTTTGCAATAATGAGCTTACATAGAAACTGAAACCTGATATATATATATATATATATATATATATATATATTATATTATATATATATATATATTATATATAGAGAGAGAGAGAGAGAGAGAGAGAGAGAGAGAGCGAGAACAGACAGACAGACAGACAGACAGAGGGGGAGAGAGAGACAGAGATAAGATATAATTAGATTGAGATAGATCAAAATATTTCAAGCTGTCACGTACAAACGTTCACACATACAAACAAGTGTGTATACATATATACATACATACATACACACGTATGTGTGTGTCTGTGTGTATGTGTGTATGTGTGTGTAAATTATAATGGGTAGCACCTCCTCCAACAAAAAATATTTAAAATAGTTTTAGAAAATTATATATAAAAAAAACCGTGAAAACCTATTCCTTCCGAAAAATCCAATTAATGTTGTAAAGAAATAACACTCTGGTCAATATAGGGTTAATATCAAAAACCTTCGCCAATCATTCGCCCATTTTCGTTCGGACCTCATTATTATCTGACTCGAGGAAATAATGAACACGCCAGAGACAAGACATTTTTTTTTCAAATTTTTTTTTTCACATTCCTGTTTATTTATTTAATGAAATAAAATACACAACGTTTTCAAAAAATGTATCTCAATTGGAAACATAGCGTAGTGGATAAGTTAGTTAGATTAAGACAGTTCTTAGAGACAGTTATCTCTAGACTCCCGGTTCAATGCGGGTCAGGAGCAGCAGTAACATAGAATAATAATTAACACCGCTAAACACTTGTACCCAGCTATGGTTAGTGGAATGAGAACAGGACACCCGCCTGGACTGAATAAAGGGTTAGGTTTAAAGTTCCGTGATGGCTCCCGATTACGACAAGAAGGTGTTCCCGAAGGTTCGCGAGTTCGAGAAAGTTCCAGAGTTCGACAAGAAATACCTGAAGAAGTCCGGTGGGTACATCGGCCGAAACGTTGTACAGATGACAATGAAGATGAAGTCAATAGTCCTAACAAAACTAGTTTTCAGAAAACTTAAGTTTGGTTTATTAGATTTTACGGTAATTTTATAACGAACACATTTTGTTCTGGTATTAAAATTTTTAGCTCAATTTTAAACATTTTTTCTAATTAAGCAATAGATGGGACCCTAACACGTACTAACACTCCGGGTCAGAGTGGACATGGGAGTAATGGTAATGGTACTGAAAGGATAATCCACACTCAGCAGAGCACGGGCAAGAGGAGACTCTTTTGGTGGTCGAAAACTTTTAGCTCAATTATTCACACATTTTTAGAAATTGTTTTTTTTTATTTAACACATAGATGGGATCTTAACAGGTACCAACACTCCGTAGCAACGGAGACCGGGGATTAATGACAAAAAAGGGCTACGCCACACTTACCAAAGAACCAGACTTCACCACTTGATGCAGTTTACCATCATAACCAGGACACTAAGACCCTCAGACACCATCTTCTAGTTTCCTGAAAAGGGTTGGGAGCTTGACATAAAAGGAATAGGTTTGGGAGAATCATAAAGGTGCTAGGGCTTGATATAGTAAGCCGATTGATCGGAGTGGAACTTTCTAATAGACAGCATAGCTTATATAAGGGCCAAATGGACTGATCAGCCACCTGAGTTCCATCTTTAAGCCTCACGAGTCTCCACCCTCGGCCAACAAGTGGCCCCATTTTGGTTCAAAAACATTAGTTCCTGTACAGAAACGAACAGTGAGATTATTCAGGCGATGTCTTTCCTAGAATGTCTATAAATTAGATTGGCTTGTTGGCTGGTTGGTTGGTTGGTTTTATTGTTCTGTTATTTGATGTTGAAGTCATTTTTGCAAGTAATTTTATGGTTTCAAGTTTTTAAAATGTTTTTACTCTTAAGAAAACATATCAAAAGTTGTCATAATTAGATTATCATATTGTGGTATAACCCCAGGTCCTTCTAGTTGAACTGTATAGCAATAGCTCTTAAATAAACATATCAAACGTTGCAATAATTAAATTATCATACTGTGGTATATACACAGGTCCTGCTAGTTTATATAGATTGCATTACCTCTTAACATATGCAACGTTGTCATAATTAAATTATCATACTGTGGTATATACACAGGTCCTGCTAGTTGATATAGATTGCATTACCTCTTAACATATGCAACGTTGTCATAATTAAATTATCATACTATGGTATATACACAGGTCCTGCTAGTTGATATAGATTGCATTACCTCTTAACATATACAACGTTGTCATAATTAAATTATCATACTGTGCTATATCCACAAGTCCTTCTAGTTGAACTATATTGCAATAGCTTTTAAATAAACATATAAAATGTTGTCATAATAAAACTATCATACTGTGGTATATCCACAGGTCCTTCTAGTAGAACTATATTACAATAGCTCTTTGATAAACATATCAATCGTTGTCATAATTAAATTACCATACTGTGGTATATCCACTGGTCCTTCTAGTTGTAGTATATGACAATAGATCTTTAATAAACATATCAAACTTGGTCATTATCAATGTATCATACTGTGCTAACCCACAGGTCCTGCTAGTACATGAGTTTGAAAAGAATGATTTTTAAATTTTTTATAAATGGGTTTGTTGTTTACTGTGGAGATAACGAATATTAGGTTATGATTTCATATAGCTAATACCCTTGGAAAAGGTTTGCATCCAACTATTCTCCCTCCAACTAAGGACAGCTAGTTGGGCAGACTGGGTTCTTTAATCTTGGTTAGGCAACCAGTCTAACAGAAAGAAAGTGTCCTTTGGTCACATCCTACGCAATTATAACATTTTTATTCATAATTTGCCTAGACTACACGGGTTGGCTCAGTTGGTAGAGCGTTCGGCTAGAAACCACAAGGTTCCTAGTTCGATACCGGTCCTCGCCAACTTAGCGTATGACTAATACATGGACCTGTCCAGTAAAGTAAGGAGCTGATGGTAGGTGTGGTGCTCCACTTCAGATGCAAAACCAATCTCCTTGGTTTAGCGTTACTGAAAAGGGGATAGACTCCCTTGCTGATTGGCTGATACCGACTCTAGGCCACCTCGACGACTTTACTCTACACACATACTATGAACGTCTTTAGATATAATGAAAGAAAAAGGTTTCATGCTAGAAAAAGGTAAGAAGCAGACGATATCCAACAGAAACAAAAAATTACAGATGCAGACTATGCGGATCATCTAGTACTTTATAGCAAATACACCTGCACAAGCTGAATCATTGCTGCATAACCTAGAGAAGACAGCAAGGGGCATTTGGCCACCATGTGAACGCAGATGAAACAGAATATGATTGTTGTGATTTGGGGTTACAATTCTCTACGTTCTATGTTCTACCGTTCTCTGTTTGGTTAAGTAAAAAATGCAGATGACTAAAACTAGAATCCACCAAATACGAACTTGAAAAATTTGAGAATATATACAATTGTTTATCATTCAAGAATACAATGGTATTCAACCGGAGAAAATGTATTTATGCATGAAAATCTCTCAATTCATACGGAACTCGTTTTTTCTTTAAGTAAAATAACCCTAATCGCGAAATCTGAAGTATAGGAAAAAAAGGAACCTTTATGCGAGAAGCAGGAATTTTCATTCGAGAATAAACCTTGAGTAGCATAACAGCTGTTTGTGAATCCATCATTCGTGGGTAACGATTGAGTTTAATTTCTCGAGTAGGGAGTCGTTTGCTTGGAATTTCTAAATAATAATAATAATAATAATTTGTAAATAATGATAATAATAATAATAAAATAATAATTTGCATATAATGATAATAATACTAATAATGATAATGTGTATAAAATAATGATAATAATAATTTTAATATAATAATAATAATTTGTAAATGATAATAATAATAATAATAATAATAATAATAATAATTTGTAAATAATGATAATAATAATAAAATAATAATAATTTGCATATAATAATAATAATGAGAATAATAATAATAATAATTTGCATAAGATGATAATAATTTGTATATAATAATGATAATAACAATAATAGTTTGCATATGATAAAATAATAATAATTTGCATATAATAATAATAATAACAATAATAATTTGCATGTAATAAAATAATAATAATTTGCATATAGTAATGATAATAACAACAATAATTTGCATATAATAAAATAATAATAATTTGCATATAATATTAATAATAATAATAATAATAATAATAATAATAATAATAATAATAATAGTAATAATAATTTGCATATAATAATAATAACAACAATAATTTGCATATAATAAAATAATAATGATTTGCATATAATAATAATAATAATCTTATTATAAGGAGATTGTGTGTTTTTCTGTCTGTAACCGAAAACTATATTACTACTCAAGTCACAATTCCCTTAGTTATTAACATCACATTCACCATGATTTTATTTTAACCTTTTTAATAATTAATAAAATTGTTTTACATTATTACTGTTAACCATATCTACATACGAATAACATGCAATTATATTTGTATATACAACAAAATAGCGGTTTACAGTGTGAATGGGAAGGCTAATTTGCATATTGATATTTAAAAAATCGAATTTAATAAATATGTGCTCAGTGTTATTGATTTCTAACTGTTTGGTTTTATTTTAATGAATATAAGCAAAAATCTCTTCAATAAATCTTAAATGAAATCCATTAACAAGAAAAAATAACTGTAAGTTTATTCTTACTTCCTATTTTAACTAAATACTTACATTAGAAAAAAAAAGCAATGAAAGACGAGAGTGATGGAGGAGTAAGTTTCAGTTGTTCTATGTTGCAAATCTTTTATCTGCATTCTTATTTAGTTTCATTAGCCTTTCTAATTTAATATAATATTTTATTACATTCAAACTTAAATACTTGCACCCGGAGGGTGCATATATTTGCTAGTAATAATAATTTTCAAAAAAGGAATAAGAACTAGAAACCCTGGTACAAAATATTAGAATGTATAGCCAGGATAAAGGGATGGAATGGTAACAAGGATCTCCATGAATCTTCCTCGACTTCCATCCCTATCGGTCATAGCTCCTGATGGTCCTATAGAGAGCATCCAGTGTCCGTACAGTGCTTGTCTACTAATTTCAGAAGCTTGCCATTTAATATGGTAATGACTCCATCTTGTTTAAAATACATTAACTCTTTTTATCTGAGTTGACGTAAAGGCCAATGCCTCTTGCAGTCGGCTCCAGGCTATGTGGTAAAGGTTCGCTTAGATAATGGAACATTTTACATTCAAAACGGATAATATTACGTATGTAATAGTAATAAGTAAAAAAAAAATATGTTACCTACATTCTTTAGATTATCACAATATACGATAAAGTATACTTAACACAGAATTGTCTACCTTTACACCTTCAAGATCGATGGACATGCGCAGAGCAGAGAAAGTGGTGTAGTACATTCCAGAAATAACGTTTGCATACCATTACATCTCTCACGTTTTATCGCTCACATTATATTAGTGGAAATATTCATGAATATTCTAGAATCTCCTGAGGCCATCGTGTGCACGGGGGAAGGGGTTTACTTGTGAAAAGACATTACTCTCTTTATTTCTTTTTTCTTTTATTTCTCTTTCTCTTTTGTTTTTTTGTTGTTGTTTTTTTTTCGCTTCAAGTCTTGGAGACACTGGAAATGACGCTGACGCCTCCCAAGTGTTAGTGCCATCAACACCCGTTTAAGGACGGAGCTTTGTACACGGCAAGGAAATGGGAGTATCTCAATTCACACATGTTGAGGGCTGTTGACATCTCGCACGATATCTCATCGTGGTTGCAGAAATGCGTGGCGTCAGGTAGTCTAGTGATTGGAAATCAGGTGAAATGATTTTTGTCGACTCCCCGGGGTGTAGTTGGACATGGGGAACGTTTTGTAAATGAGGCTATAAAAAACATGCAGCGATAGAAAAACATAAAAATTCCACTGACCGAAATAAACATAGATCTATTAATAATGGGGAGATTCGCTTCCAGTTTTTGTCTGTAACAAAAACAACGTCACTGCTTACGTCACATTACCCAAGATCGTCATAACATAGAATAAATACACTCATAATTTGAACATGCAACATTAGACAGTCCTCAAAAAAATTGTTTTTTGAGTAAAAATAATGAAGATTTGAGTTATATTTGGGAAGATATTTAAAAATTCAAATATAAAAAGTAACAGAAGCGAAAGTAATTTACATGTTATCTTGTTGGTATGTCTTTTTTTCGCTTTGAAATATGATATTGATTGATTGAATTAATTGCATCATTTATATCTTCTTATTTTTTTTTTAATTGTAAATTTTTATGGGGCAACCGACGAGGATCTCACTCACAATAAGTAATAATGGATCTGCGAGGCTAACTTTGTTAAAATCCTCCACTCTACTCAGGCAACGCCGGGTAGCCACTTCTAGTAGTAAAAGAAGGAAAATAAAATTAAGAAAGTTAAGTTTCATTTTAATTTTTGCCATTTTGTTTTTAGTTTTGTTTTTCTTTCTTTTTGGATTGCAGTGTGACTGTTTTTTTTTTTTTTTTTAATGACTGTTGCTCCAAATCTTTTCACTTAGAATCTTGCCCTGATGACCTAATAAGTGAAACTTTTAGTTAGTAGTACTTTTTTCTTTCATTTTATTA
>CM042162.1:89135424-89198526 GCA_023376005.1 Doryteuthis pealeii
GACCATATTACCTGTTGGCCGTGGGTGGTGACCCGTGATGCTTAAGGATGGAGTCTTGGTGGGTGAGCTATCCATGGCCTGCAACACTCCACTTAGACCCTTACTTAGGCTAGATGGGCGTTCAAAGAGGCCCGCTCCGTTCAATCGGCTGGTCACGTCAAGCCTTAGCACCTATATGATTGCCCCAACCCTATTGCCCTTCTGACAACCCCTTTTTATCATATGGGTGCTAGAAGGCGGTCTTCATGTCCTGGAAATTACGTTAAACTCTATCTGATGGTGAGGTTCCAGTTCTGGAGGCTTGGGGAATGTGGAGAACCCCTTCATCATCATTGCTCTCTGGTCCACTCTGGCCCGGAGTGGTAGTACCTGTTAGGGTCCCATCTATGGGTTAAATAGAAAAATGTATTTATAAAAATATTGTATTATCCATTAAGAATGAATTTATTTCAAAACTTTATCGGCATTAAATGACCCACTGAGCTTGATATGCCGTAAAACAAAACAAACGGGCTATATGACATTTAGGCACCTCTTTTTGATCTCGATTAAGAAAGGACATGTTTTTTCATTTACACCGTCAATATTCGGTTGTTGGTTAGGGTTAGGGGTTAGTGTTAGGGGTTAGTTTTATAATCTAAAAACATAAATCTAAAAATCGTCTGTTAAAACAACCGGATATTGAGGGTGTAAATGAAAACATGTCCTTTCTTAATCGAGATCAAAAAGGGGTGCCTAAATGTCATATAGTCCGTTTGTTTTGTTTTACGGCATATCAACCTCAGTGGGTCATTTATTGCCGATAAAGTTTTGAAATAAATTAATTCTTAATGGATAATACAATTTTTTTATAAATACATTTTTCTATTTAACCCATAGATGGGACCCTAACAGGTACTACCACTCCGGGCCAGGGGGTCTCCATATTCCCCACGCCTCCAGAACTGGAACCTCACCATCAGATAGAGTTTTATATGGTCAACAGTCTTAATGACGTAAAACAATTTCTATTAATAATTGGGTTTTAAATAAAAAATAAAATCATGGAGAATGTGAATAAATGTAAATAACAAAGGGAAATGTGATTTGTATAGTAATATAGTTTCGGTTACAGACAGAATAACTCACAATCTCCATTATAATAAGATATATATATATATATATATAATATATATATATATATATATATGTGTGTGTGTGTGTGTGTGTGTTTGTGTGTGTGTGTGTGTGTGTGTCGCTCTGTGTCTGTGTGTCTGTATAAAATGTCATTTACATAAGACCCGTTCAAATCACACGGCTCATTTAAATGAACAAACGATCTGTCCTTGACAGAAAACATCTGGATGTTCTTGACATCATCATCCACGCATATAATCATATCTTCACGAAACAATAGTTATTTTTTCCGTCTTTTCAATAAGCACAAAAGTCATCTTATAGCGGAGAGAGTGACGCTAAAATCAAAACTCAACCTTGGTCGTTGCAAAAAAAAATGCTGGGCCCCAATGGCATTCCAGTTCAAGGGAGCTTAGGCATTAGACTCAACCTGTTAGATTCCATATAGCCTTTTTTTTTTTGGCCTCCACTTAGGCGAGATGGACTACCGGACAGGCCCGCTTTAATCAATCGGCTGGTTACATCAAGCCGTAGAACGTGTTTCTGATGTATTGTCCTCGCCCGGAAGATGGTACTTCCGGCTGAGGGACAAAGCGAAAGATAAAACTATATATTTAAAAAGAAAGAGAAAGCGGAAGAGATGGTTTCCGGTCAAGGAAGCAGGGTGAAGATAAAGAAATATATAACAAAGGTCCGTTATCAGATCAAAAAGATAAAGATGTGTAGGCGTGTCGTCAATACAAAAAGCCAGAGGGCAAGCCGACAGCAGAGACGCCAGCCGGAAGCGGAAAGGACATTTCACGTCTCCCGTCAGCAACCACCCCTCGTGCACTCATTGTAAGCTCTGTGCCTTCACCACCCACACACCGAAGAAAATAAAGAAGGGTCCTCTCATTGTACATACGTATCTTTTGTTATTGAAGTCCAGTAGTCAGTAGTAGCTGACTACTAACATACATAGCTTTGGGTACTGTGGCCGTACCCGCTACGTATACAGATACGCGATTTAGCAACGTGAAGAAAAAGTCGCTATATAACATAGAATTTGATGCCAGTACGCACATTGCTCTCATGACAAACCCAAAACCTTTTTTTATTCTTTCGGTGTTAGAAGGCGACGGCTGGGACTCTTAGTGTCCTGGGTTTGAGTTTATACAATTTGCCTCATACAACGTGTGATACCCTGCTGCTGATATTGTTATTTATACTGGCTGTTCTGGTCATACCTACACACATTGCTTTGAACCTTTGTGGACGACAGAACATAGGATTATATCTCTGGACCTTTGAACTATGTAGGATTCCATAACTCGGGACTTATTCACTTACCAAAGGATTCTATAGCTCAGGACTTACTTAATTTAAGTCCATTTCAACTGGCCAAGGATGGCGGTCAGAAACTTAACAGTTATAACACAAAGAAGAGCCAAAAATAATAAAATGAGTAAAAGAGGAACAGATTAGAGAAACTATTTTACAAGAAAGAAGAATGATTGGTGAACTAATTGAAACTTTGAAAATAAATGGATTTTTTTTCTTCACACGTGTGATAGCACGTGCGATATCCTGCCTTCATCAGCTACCAACTAGGAGTGATAACACAGTTTCAGTAGCTAAGGCAGGACTGCCACTCCCAGCGCTACCAAACATCTTTTGCCACCGGACAGGGTATTAAAAAAAAAGATAAAATAATGCAGAGAAGAACTTATAAGATCCGTTCATCTTAGGAATTTTGTTATCAGTGCAGTTTGTTATTCAAAAACGCGTTTGCTTTCGGCCGTCGATTCCTATTTTTGAAAGAAACGAAATGACTGAGTGTCCCAGAAATCCACGGCACCCAACCTCAATAGGAATAACATGGCATGTCCAACCCTTTTCCACGCAGTCAGCACGCAGTGACTCGTACCTGTTCTTTTTTTAGCTCGTGTGCTTTTTTACCAATATATTACTTAATATTGTACCATGTCTAAAGCTGCAAAAAAGTAAGACATTCCTTAGAAAATTAGTTCAGTTTCGTCCTAAAAAAGCTTGGCTGAACTTGCACAAAGTTGTCAAAATTATGGTGACCCAGAAAAAACAGAACCTACAAATTTTGTAATAAAACTGATAACTTTAACTAGTTGGGCTTGGGTTAGGGTTATGGGTTAGGGTTATGGGTTAGTGTTATGGGTTAGGTGTTAGAGTTAGGGTTAGGGTTGGGGTTGGTGTTTAAGGTTAGTTTAATGGGAAAATGAATAAATAATTTGGGTTTTGTTTTTTCTGGGTCACACTGTATACTGGTGACCCAGAAAAAACAGAACCCACAAATTTTGTAATAAAACTGATAATTTTAACTAAGGGGGGTTTAAGATTAGGGTTAAGGTTTAGGGTTAGTGTTAGGGGTTAGGGTTAGGGTTGGGGTTGGGGTTTAAGGTTAGTTTAATGGGAAAATAAATAAATAATTTGGGTTCGGTTTTTTCTGGTTCACCCTAATTTCGACACCTTTGTGCAAGTTCAGCCAAAAGCTTTATCTTCAATAATAAAAATCTCGCAGCGAAGTGTGGGTACTACAGCTAGTGTAGCCTAAAAGAATTATGTGTGTAGAACAATTGAGAATATCTGGAAAAAGAGAGAATCAGACATGTCTTGTGAGGTCATGACCATGTGGTTGAGTTTTTTTTTCGTGACGTCAGTCATAATGGAGTATTATTTCGAAGTAGGCCTGTTTAGCTTTTACAAGATATGACAGCTATTGCAACGTCAGCATTTGCTTTTGAAAATGGGAAGCGAAAACCGGTGCTTGGAAGTGTTCACGAGAATTGGTTTTTAGGATTATTGTTCATGGCAGATTTGCCAAGGACCTTTTGAGAGTTGTATCCAGGGATGCAATAACACCCGAGGCGAAATGCCGACTCTCTATCACAGCTAGAAAAAAAAGAGACGTTCCGCGCATTCCGCCAATTTATATGGACCTGTACCCATAGGAACAAGTGTTGCTACGTCGTTTGCTTCACAGAACAGTTATTCAGACGAATGGCAGGAAAAAAAACTTCATGAATTCAAGAGACAACAGTTGAATGGTTTGGTTTGGTTTGTTTTGTTTTACGGCATATCAACCTCAGTGGGTCATTTAATGCCGATAAAGTTTTGAAATAAATTCATTCTTAATGGATAATACATTTTTTATAATAATATTTTTCTATTTAACCCATAGATGGGACCCTAACAGGTACTACCAACTCCGGGTCAGAGTGGACCAGGGCGTAATGGTGATGAAAGGGTGCTCCACATTCCCCAAACCTCCAAAACTGGAACCTCACCATCAGATAGAGTTTAACGTCATTCCCAGGACATGTAGACCCTCAGTCACCGCCTTCTAGCACCCATATGATAAAAAGGGTTTGGGGCTTACCATAAGGGCAATAGGGTTGGGAAAATCATATAGGTGCTAGGGCTTGACGTGACCAGCCGATTGATCGGAGGGGGCCTCTCCGACCGCCCGTCTAGCCCAAGATAGGGTCAAAGTGGAGTATTGGATGTCATGAACTGCTCATCCACCTGAGCTCTATCCATAAGCATCACGGGTCGCCACCCACGGCCAACAGGTGGTCCCATTGGGGGAGTCTTATCCCTCTGCAGAGGTGCAGTCGGTGTATTCTAACGCCTCAGCCGACAGGGCGGATAGTTGAATGGGAAGTCCGTTCATTAATATGGCCTCTTCTCCGTACTAATATATGTTAAACTATTTCGAACGTCCTCACTTATTTTATATAAACATCCCTATAAAAATATAATTACGTAGAAATAAGATAGTTATGAGGGAAAGAAATACTCGACTTGATTCATATAATATATATATATATATATATATATGTATATATATTATATATATATATATATATATATATATATTCCCCAAACAATAACATTGGTAAACACGCTTCATCCACTTATCAATAAGTTTGGGAATATTAATAACATTTTATTCTTTGCAATACAAATTGTATCCATCCACTAAAACTTCCAAAATTTTTATAACGGTCTCTGCGTTCCAAAAATGATTTTTTTTAAATATTCTTTTTTCGAACATTTTTAAAAATTCTGTTTTGTCTCCAACGAATTTTTCTCTACTCAAAAAATAAAAATTCACTCTGATGAAGGTCACAAAAAATCTCTCTGTGTACGGAATATTTTTACATTTTTCCTATTATTATTATTATCATTATTTCAATTTCATCTGATTATTTTAATAATAATAATAGCGTAATCCGTATACATTTTGATAAACTGACCGAAACACATGTGTAAGTGATATCGATTAAAGTGATATCGATTAAATTCATTTTATCCATCTACATTTCTTTTCTTTACTCATTTTCCCTCATATTTTCGGATTCAATTCCCTTACCATTCTTACACACACACACACACACACACACACAAATATATATATATATATATAATATATATATATATATATATATATATATGAATTTAACATTTTTAGAAAAAACAAAAGATGTTATGAGTTGCTGACAGAATCTGTTTCGACCATTTAATAGAGCTGTCTTCATCAAGAACAAGATATGAATAAAAGACGGAAAAAAATAACCATTAGATAGGAGGTACAAACGAACCTTAGTGTTGCTCTTGATGAAGACCGCTCTATTAAATGGTCGAAACAGATTCTGTCAGCAAACTAATAACATATTTTGTTTTTTCTAAAAATGTTAAATTCAGACTGTCGGATTAACTTCCATTTACTTTATATATATATATATATATATATAATATATATATATATATATATATATATATATATATCTGTGTGTGTGTGTGTGTGTGTGTGTGTGTGTGTGTGTGTAAAATGAAAATGGAAGTGAAACCGACGGTATGTTGAAAAGAGAAATAAAGGAAAGAAAGTATAGAATGGATAAAATAGGTTATTTTAATTAATTTTACTTACACGTGTTTCGGTTAGGAGTTTATCCATGTGTACATTATTCAATCTATTATTATTTTTAAATAACAAAATGAAATGAAATAATAATAGAAAAAATGAAGAAATGTTCCGCACACAAAGAAATATCGACCTTCCTCAGAGTATTCTCCGTTTAAAATCCGTCACATGCGACATGACGTCATTATAACTGTCTTTCTCGACCGCGTTTGAAGACTCTCTTCTCTTGATTTTTTTAAAGTTATTTTTTCGAACATTTCAAAAATTCTCCGCGTTCCAACAAATTTTATTTAAAAAAAAAGGATTTACTCTGAGGAAGGTCGATATTTCCTTCTGTGCGGAACATTTCTACATTTTTTCTATTATTATTTCATTTCATTTTGTTATTTAAAAATAATAATAGATTGAATAATGTACACATGGATAAACTCCTGATCGAAACACGTGTAAGTAAAATTAATTAAAATATCCTATTTTATCCATTCTATACTTTCTTTCCTTTATTTCTCTTTTCAACACACACACACACACACACACAAACATATATATATATGTATATATATATATATATAAACGTCGAAACACGATGTCTATGGATGACTTATTATATGCTCCAGTAACTCGGTAGAGCTCTACTTTAATAAACTTTCACTGCCAGCATAACGCAATGATCATATTTTTATAGATTTGATTTCTCTGGTGATCGTAAAGTATATACACTCTAGGCGAATTGCCGACTCTCTATCGCAGCTAAAAAAAAAGGGACGTTCCTCCACTTTGTATGGATCTGTACCCATAGAAACGAGAGTTGCTACGTCGTTTGCTTCACAGAAATTTTATTCAGACGAATGACAGAAAAATAACAAAAAAATAAATAGTGTCAGTGTCCATTGAGCACTGACAGTACTAGTTCAAAAAGTTGTCCAGGGATGGACACTGCCCATCATTGGACTACTTCTGGAACCACTCACAAATATGCTTCCTATGAAACCCGATCATCTCTCAGAATCTCATCTCTCGGTGATGTTAGTGGTGATATAAATAATCAAACGCATCGTAGATGCGGCTCGGAAACGAAGCGAAGTATCAACACGTACGAGAAATAGAGAAGAAATTCATTTTCGCTTTGGTCCTTACTTAGACTAGACGGGTGGTCGGAGAGGCCACTTTCGATCAATCGGCTGGTCACTTCAAACCCTAGCACCCATATGCTTGTCCCGATCCTATTGCCCTCATGGCAAGCCCCAACCCTTTTTATCTTATATCTGGCAGAAGGAGGAGGCGCATGGTCTAATGTTTAGAGTCGTAGGAAATGAACTCGCCAATGCGAGTTCAATTCCTGAACGAGCTGTTTGCATTTCACATGGCGCTAATACCCTTGGGAAGAGTATGAATCCTATTCTCCCTCCAGCTATGGGTAAATAGAAAGGTAGACTGGACTCTTTAAACATGGCTAGCTAACCAGTCTACGAGAAGGAAAACCCCAAATTCAAACCTGTTAAACTCCGCTTAAGAAATTGACCTTGTGTCGCATCCTGCTAGTGCGGAGGAGTTGGTAAATATATATATATATATATATATGTGTGTTGTGTGTGTGTGTGTGTGTGTGTGTGTGTGCGTGTGTGTGTGCTAGAAGGCGGTGGTTGAGGTTTTTAATGTCCTGGGTATGTTTTTAAACACTTTATGATGGCTGTGCCGATTTTGGAGCTCTGGGAAATGTGGAATAACCCTTCAGAACCATTACTCCCATGTCCACTCTAACCTGGAATTATAATGAGTACCTAAAATAATGAATAAAATAAATCGTCTTCGATATAAAAAAATAACGCGAGGGTCGACACAACCAACCGGCCAATTAACCCTATAACACCCAAACAAGTAGTGCCAGTGCCTATTAGGGTAGGTTGATTTTTAACTTTTTTAGAATATCAAATTTTCTCAAACAGTAAAAGTTGCGTGTTGGTATAATAAATCCTGATACTAAAACTGGATTTCTCACTTGCAACACTGTTTGAGGAAATACCATCAGGGATTGCCAGTTAAAATGCAGCAAAAACCTCGTTTTCATAATATTTGGCCCAGAAATTGGTTAGAAAATTTATCAAGTATAATATCTCAAAGAGAAAATATTGTCCTTTTTCTCAAAATGAATGAATTATTATAACTAGAATTTAAATTAAAAATATCACCCCCATCATCACCAACACCGCTGATATCACATCAGTAATAAAGTTTTAACAATATTTTGAAAGATTGAAATCTATTTCCTCAAACGAAGGTAAAATTCTGAAGAAAAATATTTGTGCGGCAATTCTTTATGTTAATTTGCAGCTTGGGATACGTTACAGTTCGAAAATCGACCTACCCTAGTGTCCATCCGTGGACAATTTCTAGAACTACGCATACGTAGGCGTGCAGGACTTCCTATGAAATTCGATCATCTCTCAAAATCTTCTCTCTCGGTGATGGGGCGTGGGATGTAAATAATCTATCGTATCATTGATGCGGCTCAAAAAGGAACCCAAGTAGGAACACGTAGGAATGATTGACAAAACAGAGAATGCTCTCTAACAAAGAATGAAGGTGTGTCAGTTGATATCGCGATGAGGGGATTTACGAAGAATTGCAGACCTCTCTTGGATTACAGTATTTCCACTGTCAGCTCGCAGAACCTGTTTCGGGTGGCACCTGACTATCACACAGCATCACGAATGCCAATCTGTAAATCTACAAGGTGTCATGGTAACTCCAGGGAGATGAAGAATTGGATAGTGAGAGATAAATCTAGTTAAGAATTCTAAACCCTAACAGAAGCCGCTCATGAGAAATAGGAAATACACCAATGCTTATATTCATTGGTTTGAAAATCAGTTATCAATCGCTACCCTAACTTTGTGATATATGCTATATCAATGACATTGAGTGCTCTTTACTATATATATATATATATATATATATATATTATGGACTCTCTCGTCGATTTTCGACGTATGAGGGTTCATACACACAATGAACATCCACACAGTGAATTGTTTATAGTGGTGAAGGCTTGTGTTGGACCATCCACACTTTTTGGCACAGTCGATAGGAAAGAATTGGTGCATCAAGGGTTGCCACAAACCCAATCAATGACCGAACTCAGGAATTTTGAATTCAGAGTTATCCCTCTCCTAGACTGGTTACCTACCCAAAGCTATACATATATATATATATATATATATATATATATATATATATATATAATTCAATTCCTAGACGAAGCTGTTGGCATTTCACATAGCGCTAATACTCTTGGGAAAGGTATGAATCCATATATTCTCCTTCCAGCTATGGGTTAAATAGTAGGGGAGACTGGGCCCTTCAGCCTTGGGTATGTAACCAGTCTAGGAGAGGGATAACTCTGAATTCAAAGTTCCTGAGGTCGGTCGTTAATTGGGTTTGTGGCAACCTTTGATGCACCAATTCTTTCCTATCGACTGTGTCAAAAAGTGTGGAATGGTCCTACACAAGCCTTCACCACTATAAACAAATCACTGTGTTAGGTGTTCACTAGATGAACACTCATGCGTCGAAAATCGCGAGAGAGTCCATTTTATATATATATATATATATATATATATATATATATATATGTGTGTGGTGTGTGTGTGTGTGTGTGTGTGTGTGTGTGTGTGTTGTGAAAAATGGAAATGAATTCGACAATATGTTGAAAGGATAAATAAAGGAAAGAAAATGTTGAAAGGATAAAACTGATTTAATGAATTACTAACACGTGTTTCAGACCGGAGTTTCTTCATCTACACATTGTATTCTATTTATTATTATTTTGAATATTAAATAAGATAAGGATAGTAGAACATTATAAAATAGTTAAGTGTACAAAGAAAAACGGCCTTCTTCAGGGTAAAATGTTTGATAATAAAGCCAGTTGATGTGTATGTCCGAATTAAACAATTAATGACAAAGTAAATATGTTGCATAGCGCGTCGTCACTGTACTAAATTGCAATAGTTTTATCTTCGTTGTAAGGGATGACAATAACACCAAAGTTATTCTCCAGAAGTTTATTGAAATAAATTCAAGCTTCTTAACTTCGAGAGAGAGGGTCAGTTTAATTAATATATTCAGTTTTTACACTTTCGGTCCTTCAATTAAATTTCTGGGCGACAAGCTTTTTCAGTTGGTAAATATTAACGCTAGCTTTTCCGACACCAACTACGCGAGGTCCCGCTCGGCCGACTACTGACTCCGATCCCTCACTCTCTCCTCGCGTGACTGCCTCCGGGACTCTGACCTGTCTGAAGCCCTCTCGGTTCTTTTATCTTCATAGCTACACCTACGTATTTTTATCTCTTGATCTGATAACAGGCAGGTGTTAAAAACTTCTTGGTTTAATAAAACCGGGAATTCATATTTCCCTTTGTACAATATATAACAAATATACATATTATATATCACTGGTTCTTGCTTTTTCTTACAAAAATTATGAAGATTTTATTTACATTCGAATATATATGAAAATTAAAATATACATTGAAATAGCATTGAAAATCTACTTAAAAATGTCCAACATTTGTAAATCTTTAAATTAGACAAATAAATACACCAGGTCTTTTCCCCCTGCTCTACCCTGGCGATGCTGGGTAGCCGCTTCTAGTAAATATATGAATTAAATGGTAACTATATAAGTTTTGAACTGGCTTACCGCTGCTTAACTTTCGGGAACCGGTGCTTTTGACGTGTCTTGACCGTAATACCACGTATGTCTGTTGGAATGGATAATATGCATTCCAACAGACATATGTGGTATCAACTGATATTAATCGAAAACTCGATTAATTCAGCAGATGTAACCCTGACGATTCAGATGATGAAACTCGACTAGGTTACTTTATATCCATTTCTTAAATATATATATATATATATATATATATATATATATATATATATATAAGAAATGGATATAAAGTAACCTACTCGAGTTTCATCATCTGAATCGTCAGGGTTTTTGTTTTTTGTTTTTTGTTTTGTAAACTCATTTGACTTTCCTCTCCGACCCAAACAACTACGGGAGTGAATGAGCTCTGATGATGATTTTTGTAAAATCGAAATATTGATCAGTATCAGCTATGAATATATTATAAATTGTTTTCTTCTTTAACAGCATTGTGTGATGTTTTCATTCCACCTTTTCTTACTCATATTGTCGGATTCATTCCTTTCTTTTAAATTATATATATATATATATATATATATATATAATATATATATATATAATTAATACCATGTACGTCATATAATGATTAGTTTGAAGGCCTGGTGGACAATTTGAGTTAAAGTTTACTTTCGATTGAATAAAGTGATGAGAAATGTTGCATTTTGAGTTGTAGGAAATCTATTTCTGTAGAGCTGCAGAGAAGTTCGTTTAAAGTGTGTATGTATTTTGAACTGCTTGATATTGATATTTTATTGATACATCGTGAACACTATTCCAGACGGCTGACCACCTCGTAAAAGCAGGTAGAGTAAGAAACCCGAGACAGACAATGCAAAACTCATTATATTAAAACAAATAAATGAATGAATGATTTAATTTGGACCTCATTAATTCATGTAAATCTTCAGCTATAATTAATGATGATAAAAACGACTGTGGCATTGTAAGTGAAAATTAAGATATAATTACAGTGTTATTTTAATCCGACAGGCTTAAAGTTGTCAATACTTGAAAGGCAAGTGTTTTGAAACAAGACATTTTCTCCATCTATTATAATCATTAGGTGAACTGGTAGAAATACCATGGTGTAATTATCATATATAAATAATTTTGTCTACAAAAGTTTCAAAAGTTTATTTAAAAATAGAAAATGACAAACAAAACTATTTCAGTCGTTTTATTCTTTGCACAACAACTTATTATACTAGGTGTGTCAAAAAAGTATCGAGATTTTAGTATTTTGTGACGAACCCTGTATTCTGAAAAAAAAAATAACGTTCCATTCATTATTTTTTTCAGAATACAAGGTGTGTCAAAAAGTATGGAGCTTTTTTAAAAACTTTTTGACACACCTTGTATTCTGAAAAAATAACGTTCCATTCATTTTTTTTTTCAGAATACAAGGTGTATCAATAAGTATCGAGCTTTTTTTTACTTTTTGACAAACCTTGTATTCTGAAAAAAAAAATAACATTCTATTCATTATTTTATTTTCAGAATACAAGGTGTGTCAAAAATTATCGAGTTTTTTGTACTTTTTGACACACCTTGTATTCTGAAGAAAAAAAAACATTCCATTCATTTTTTTTTCAGAATACAAGGTGTGTAAAACGTACCAAGTTTAAAGCTGTATTTACCAAGATAGAAATGATGAATGAATGGAACGTTATTTTATTTAGAATACAAGGTGTGTAAAAAAAGTACCAAGTACTGAATTTACCAATATAGAAATAAGGAATGAATGGAACGTCATTTCTTTCAGAATACAAGGTGTGCCATAAAAGTGCCGAGTTTAGAGCTGTATTTACGTAGATAGAAATGAAGAAAGAATGGAACTTTTTTTTTTCAGAATATAAGGTGTCAAAAAGTACAGATAATCTCGATACTTTTTTAACACACCTTGTATACCCACATATGCACATTAATGGGTATGTCCCAATCCTCATGAATACGGTAGTATTATGCTGAGGGAATAGTTTATGATGAGGAAAAGTACGAATTCAATTTTTGATTTTACTGATGAAATGATATAATTTGATTAAAATTAATCGATTCGCGGGTTTTGCCATAGTTCTTCAAGAATAAAAAAAAAAGTCTTAAGTCGCACGATGTTTAAAAATTCCAGTACGAATATTTATAATATCCTGAGAGATTCTCTTTGTTTTCGGATGTATATATCAGAATAAGATGCAGACTCTCCGTTCAAACCTTTGTCGTATTCACACCTTTCTTTAGCAAGGCGTCAATTCAATGATGTAAGATTTTAATTAGATAACACGATGACACGTCATTACACTAAACGGGAATGAGAAGTGTATCGCCTTTGAATTAACGTGTACAATTTCTCAACAAGGAATCGTTAATTAAGGGATATTAATTTGAATTATATGACGAGATAATAACATTATTGATATGTCGGGATGACTCTCTTCGTCATCAATCTCATCATGGCTTTGTTTCGTGAACGAATAATAACAAGAGAAAGGTCTACGTTAACTGCACTTATGTTCGTAGAATAAAACAGCACATCCTCGGCACAAAATAACCCAACAAGTGTTGACATGTCATAAAATTAAACCAAGCAAACAACCCATTAAATGGAGCCTCTTCATACAAACCTTTGTCATATTCATAAATGGATATACCATTAAACAAAATATCCATTCAGCCAATAATCCCTTTGTTGGGATAATCTTCCCTTTGCCTGGAAGTGTTATCTTCCCGCTGGGTTTCCGTGCCGGCCACCAGGGAGGTCTGGTATTTAAGCGCGGGTTTTGAAACTCCCTGCCTCTTTTGCTACATCTTCTGGAACGACCACATGGGTTAGACCATTGTCACTCCCTTCTCGGTGGGGGCTTCTGCTCCCAACGCTATGTAACTCTCCTCGGGTCTTCGGCCCCCATCACTAGTAAGTGATTTTGTATGCACGGACTCTCCAGTCCTTTTATCTTTACTGTTGTATGTTTATGTACATGTATTTTACTGTTTCTGTATCTTGTCTTATTTCTGTGCTGTTAGCAATATAAAATGTTTTGTCCAACAAATGTGTCAGAGCTGTATGTTCGTGTATTAACCATGAATCTTACAAGTGTTGACGCCAAGGTGATATCTACACCACCTACACCTTTGTTAGATGATGGCTCAGTGCCCCTGCATATTTTCGGCGCTAAACCATCCTTACCAATAACACAGGGTGGGGTATTTACCACGTACACCACGTGTACGGATTAGGCACAAGGTCCTGTTAATGTTGGACCAGCCACGAACCAAAGCTCATGGAGGCGGGAGCAAAAAATACGTTGATCTCGTCAGTATTCCCCCTCAAGCGAGGCACCCCAGGCAACGGAAAATAAACATAGCCCTGATAGTTTCAATCGCGGGGGCAGGTGTTGCCTGGGGGAATTCTCCACTGGGTTTAACGTTGTTAACTTATGTGGTCCAGGACCAAAGTAAGGAGTCGCCAGCTTATAATTTCTAAATAATAATAATAATAATAATAATAATAATAATAATAATAATCCCAGCAAGAAGACCAGATCTAGTGTTGATAAACAAAAAAGAAAGAACTTGTCAACTGGTGGATTTTGCAGTCCCAGCAGATCACAGGGTGAAGCTGAAGGAAAATGAAAAAAATGGACAAATATCTGGACCTTGCCAGAGAACTGAAAAAGTTATGGAATATGAAAGTGAAAGTGATACCAATTGTAGTTGGTGCACTTGGAACGGTCCCAAAAGGATTGAAAAAGGGTCTGGAAAGTTTGGGAATCAGAGGAAGGATTGAAACCATTCAGAACAATGCACTACTGCAATCTGCCAGAATACTCAGAAGAGTCCTGGAGACCTGAGGAGACTTGCTGTCACTCAGATTCCAGTAAAATACCATCAGCTAATGCTGATGTGAAAACTCAAAAGGAGTAAAATAAATAAATGGGAAGAAAAACAATTATATGGATACTTCAAACCTCAAATTGAAGAGGTTGCACAGAAAAGACTTGTCATCTTGAGCCATTTGGAAGGTCCCATATTTAACCAGAGAATGTTGCAGGATGATAACGGTCGTACAATTAAGGAACACGACTATTGATGTACCAGACCTATGCGTTGATTAACAAAAACAAAAGGAAGAATTTGCCAACTGGTGAATTTTGCAGTTCCAGTCGACCACAGGTTGAAGTTGAAGGAAAACGAAAAGATGGACAAATACCTGAACCTTGCTAGAGAACTAAAAAAGCTACAGTATATGAAGTGATACTATTTGTAGTTGATGCACTTGGAACGGCCAAAAAAAATTTGGTAAAAAGACTGGAGAATCTGGAAATCAGAGGAAGAATTGAGACCATCCAGAATACTGCATTGCGGCAATCTGCTAGAATACTCAGAAGAGTCCTGGAGACCTGATGAGACTTGTCGCTCAGACTCCAGGGAAATACCATCAGCTAACGCTGGTGTGAACAACTATATAATAATAATAATAATAATAATAATATATAATACGGAGTAGTAGTAGTAGTAGTAGTAGTAGTAGTATATAGATTTCCCGTGTGTTTTTGAATACCATCAATAAGATCAATAATGGACCATGTATACAAATACTCTTGGGAAAGGTATGAATCCAGCCAAACTGTATTGGGAAGAGAATCTCCTTTGAATTCACGGTTACAACTTCTTAATAAGGAATCGTTAATTAAGGGATATTAATTTGAATTATATGATGAGATAATAACGTTATTCCTATGTCGATATGACACTCTTTGTCATCAATATCATAATGGCTTTGTTTCGTAAGCGAAGATTTACAAGAGGGTGGACAACGTTAAACTGCAATCATTTACGTGGTGGATAAAGCCAATGCGAAGCAATTAGGAATGGTTGCAGTGACCGCTATGGCTGCTGTGGTTCTACCTTCTGTACATTTTGTCATATGGAAGCGCGTGGTGTAAGGGTATAAAATCATTGGAAATGGACTCGTCGCCCCGAGTTCAAATCTTGGATGTGGTAATTGCATTTCACTTAGCGCTAATACTCTTGCGAAAGTTATGAATCCTACTCTCCCTCTCCAGCTATGGATAAATAGTAGGGCAGACTAGGCTCTTTAACCTTGGTTAGGCAACTGGTCTAGGAGAAGGAAAACTCTGAATTCAAACCTGTTGAAATCCGATTAAGAAATTGACCTTGTGTCACATCCTGCTCGTTTCTTCATTGATCATTGAGGGTCAACCTTGGACGTGGTTCTTGAGGATGATCGTGCGTCTTTTTTTTAAAGTGTTACATAATAGGTATAGCATATAATTTTTGTAACACTGTATGTTTCAAGTGACTCCATATTTTTCTTGGTTGGTAGCCTTCCGTCTACGAGAGATGATGGAGCAGTGTCAATTTTTTTCTTCTTGGAACTACATAGCCTGGGCGGGTTCGCATGGAGGATAAGCTGTTGCCGACGCAGCAAATCTCCCCTCTCCTAACTGCTGCTGTAAGGAAAGGTAAGGCATCAATGCAGTTTGGCAACGGTAGTGTCGTAGGAGTTGATGGGCACCACTGGATTTCAGCATCACGCCACCTTTAGGGGCTCCGACTCCTGATTTGTTTTCGGGCTTTACTCCCCTAGTCTTTCGTTGAAAGGCAGCAGAGGTTTTGTGTCAGACTTTTCCTTGACTTTGATGGGTTGCCGATCAAGGCTAAAGAGCCCTTTTTAACCCATTTGGGAGATCCATGCGAGTAGCAGGTATGCAATCCTACTGCTATTGGTGTTCCTGAGAAAAGAAATGAGATTAGGTATACGATATATTTTGCATTTGTGTACCAGATAAGTAATAATACCTTCAGGTCAATTTTTCTGAGGGAAGGTATGGGTAAGTCACTAGAGTCGTTAATATGGTTCTAATGTTCTCTGTGTTTATACACATATATTTTGGAAGGATATGTGCTTAATTGAAGACATACTAATTTGAAAATTAATTAGTTAATATATGTTCAAATGTAAGGCTAAACAAATCGAGAAAATGCAATCCCTGTATGTACATTTCGACCAAATTTCGACCAAATGTACAGGGATTGACATTTTCTCGATTTGTTTAGCCTTACATTTGAACATATATACCCGCCTAAATTCATTAATTATTAACTAATTAATTTTCAAAATTAGGTATGATTTTAATTAAGCACATATCCTCCAAAAATTGTCGGTAAATAAAACCATATAAAAAATAAACACATCGTTTGTTTACTTTCATACACACATATGCACATGTATACGTGAAACACGCTCATTTATGTATACGTGTGGTTATACAAATGTTGTTGAATTCTCTAAGTTTCGACTTAGTATAAGTCCACATTCCATTTGATACTAAAATCCGGCTTGGAAATATCTTAAGGCTATAAGCTTCTGTATCAATTTGTTGCTTGTCAGGGATAAGTCAACGGAGGGGGAGAAGTCTATTACCTCGTGGGTACATGAAAATGAAAAAGATTAACATGTTGTATTGTTCTCACCCGGAAGAGGAATCTTCCGACAGAGGGACAAAGAGAAGGATAAAAATATTTATTTAAAAAGAAAGGGAACGCGGAAGAGAGGTTTTCCGGTCAAGGAAGCAAGGAGAAGATAAAGAAATATATAACAAATGTCCGTTATCAGATCAAAAGATAAAAATGCGTAGGCATATTAGCGGATGTAAAGACCAGATCAAAAGATAAAGATGCGTATGCGTGTTTATCAATATAAAGGCCAGAGGATTCGAGCCGAAAGTCATACAGAAGACTCGGATCAGAGAACAAGTGAGGATAGCCGTCACGGTCCATCACGGCCGAGAAGCTGTGAGACCCCTTCCGCCTCACCAACCCATCCCAGCAGCAGCCAAGAAGATGACTTCGTCTCCTGTCAACCATCGGGGATTTCCACTGTGAACACTCGTCGCCACCCACGCACAGCCGAGGAAGAAGAAAAAGTCAAAACTTCCTACTATACACATGTGTTGTGGTTTCTTATCTTATCAATCTAAGTAGACAATATACACTAGCGATATCAATTTGATATCACCACGGAACAAATAAGTAGAACAAACAAAAAAGTAATAAACATAAAATTATAAAAAATTCTTGAACAGAAATGTGACGTTTTTTTCTCTACTTGCCAAACTTGAAGCTTGAAGTCAGACCTTCCAATGGTCACTTAATTGCATTTTAATATTAAAATCCGGCTTGGGAATATCTTAAGTTATTTTTCTTAGAACGCGTATATTACAGATATCTAATAATCTTTCTTCTATCTTTATGTCTGTTTCTTTAATATATCTAAGTTTTGTCTGACATTAAATACATATATATATATCTCAGACACATATCAATAAAAAAGAGATCAGATGATCCTGTTAATAAACAAAAAAAAACTTACTTTGAGGCAAATCAAATCTGGAATAATAATTAAAGTAAAATAAAAAGAAATGATCAGACACACAGACATAAGCACGCACACACACACACACACACACTTGCACACACAAGCACGCACACATACAAACTTACACACACAAACACACACATAAACAAGCACCCCCAACCACACACAGAATTTGGAAAACCCAGACAGAACAATTTGAGCAACTGCTAGCACCACTTCAGTTCGAGTATTCTTCTGATGATGGGATTTTTCATCCCGAAATATTAAGAATAAGTAACAGGTTAACAAACAACATCATAGTTACCTTCTTTTTTCTTTACACTTGCATTGTGACAGCCTTCAAAACCAACCAACAAACCAATATAAACACAATGATCCAAGCAAATTACAAAACCCTTTTATATATATATATATATATATATATATATATATATAATATATATATATATATATACCAACCCCTCTGTACGGACAAGATGTGACACAAGGTCATTTTCCCAAGCGGCGTTTAACAGATTTGAATTCAGATTTTTTCTTTTTCTAGACTGGTTGCCTAATCAAGGTTAGAGAGCCTAGTTGCCCAACTATTTACCAATAGCTGGAGGGAGAGTAAATTGATGCATACCTTTCCCAAGGGTATTAGCGCTATAAGAAATGCAAACAGCCTCGCCCAGATGAGTCTATTTCCTACAACTCTAACCATTACACCATCACCTCCTGCATTAAATTATATGATATAATTAAGTTGTTCTTCTATTATTTACATTGTGTACAATAGCAAAAAAACACTCTACGGGCGGTGTAAAAATTATTTTTTGAAACATATTACTTAGGGGAGGGTGTTTGTTTTGTTTTACAACAGACGGCAATAATCTTTTTTTTTAAGAATACACTCACATAATTCTACAATGAAATTGAACGAATATCTTAATTTTAGTTGAAAAAAAAAATATCTCGATTTTTCGACGTACAAAAAGCACGTATAAATGTTGTTTTTTTTTATCACGCTCTTTTGTAAAAAAATGTAAACAGATCTTTAAAATCTTATATTTTTTTAAATACTGGACATAAAAATAGTTTTCCTGGCAAAATTCAAATACACTTGGTTTCTTTCTAATAAAATCAAGTTTCTAATAGTTAAATTCAGATTGATTCAAACAAGGTTGTTTTTGTATTGACGATTTTGGGTAATGTGACGTAGTTTCGGTTACAGACAAAAAGACCGAATCTCTATTATTTATACTTTATGATATATATCGATACTTTTGGTAATTGTGACGTAGGTAGTGACGTAGTTTCGGTTACAGACAAATAGACACCGAATCTTTATTATTAATAGATAATAGATGTGACGTTACAAAACTTAACTAAGTAGTATAAATATGCATTGGAAAACTAGTACGAACTAAAAATGTACTCTACTATGTCAAAGTTCAAATTTCTCAAGTCGAGCGCATCAAATTATTTAGAAAGTGGATATATTTTAGAAAAGTTAGTAAAGTCTTAGTTAGAAAACTATAATTACTTCATCCACGTTTATTTTTTTGTGGGAGGGAGGAGGGACTTTTAATTCACCTACTTCCGTTATTTTTTTGCCCGTTCTGTTCGTATCGTCTATTCCCCAAATCCATTTTGGTTCAATTCTTGATTCAATTTATCGCTTTTAATTAGTAGAAACCTCTTCACATGTTAATTACAAAAAAATGTCCTATCTGTCTCGCTAAATTCACGGCCTTTCAATATTTCTTTTGTCTTTTCTTTACTTTTGGTTTTTTTTTTTAGATTAGATTTTTCACCACTCAGAATTAATTATCATTAAGATTCTTTTCGAAATATGGCTTCTTCTTCTTCTTCTTCTTCTTCTTCTTCTTCTTCTTCTTCTTCTTCTTCTTCTTCTTCAACTTCTTTTCTTCTTCTTCTTCTTCTTCTTCTTCTTCTTCTTCTTCTTCTTCTTCTTCTTCTTCTTCTTCTTCTTCTTCTTCTTCTTCTTCTCTCCTTCTTCTTCTTCTTCTTCTTCTTCTTCTTCTTCTTCTTCTTCTTCTTCTTCTCTCTCTTCTTCTTCTTCATTTAATGTCATCTTCTTCTTATTCTTCTTTGTTAATGTCATCATCATCATCTTCTTCTTCTTCTCCTCTTCTTCTTCTTTCAACTTGCCCTTGTTGTTGTTGTTGTTGTCTTCTTCTTCTTCTTCTTCTTCTTCTTTCTTCTTCTTCTTCTTTCAACTTGCCCTTCTTCTTCTCTTCTTTTTCTTCTTCTTCTTCTTCTTCTTTCAGCTTGCCCTTCTTCTTCTTCTTCTTCTTCTTCTTCTTCTTCTTTCAACTTGCTTTTCTTCTTCTTCATCTTCTTTCAACTTGCCCTTCTTCTTCTTCTTCTTCTTCTTCTTCTTCTTCTTCTCTTCTTCTTCTTCAACTTACCCTTCTTCCTCTTCTCTTCTTCTTCTTCTGCATCTTTTTCTTCTTTCAACTTGCCCTTCTTCTTCTTCTTCTTCTTCTTCTTCTTCTTCTTCTTCTTCTTCAAGTAAGTGATGTTTTTTTTCTTTTGTTTTTTTTTCTCCCCTACTAATGTCTGGACTTTTTCCCCTGCTACCTAAATTAATTACATTCAAGGAAATTGGATTAAAAACGCCCAACTGTTAATTCGTTTTAATACAAAATGTCAAAAATGGTTATTCTTAATCTAAATTACAGGCGCCATCTTGAAAGAAATAAGAAGCGAATCTTAAGTGCAATGTGTGCAAAGATGCTTGGATTCTGCGCACACATCATTTGACAAAAAGATGCAATTTAGTAAACACTTACATTTAATCTAAATACAAGCACCGTTCAATTAATCATCTTCATCAGCATCATCATCATCATCATCCATGTCATGCTAAATGCACGTATCATTATCATCATCGTGTCGCGCAAGCAGCACGGATATCCATGACAATCTCTCGCCAACCTTCCCTATCACTCATTGCCCCAGGGAGGTCTCTGTGCAGCAACCAGCATCCTCGCATAGCTGTCAATAGCAGTCTTTCGTACGTTTTAGAAACACCACTGAGTGAGAGGGAAGTGTGGAAATTAACTTTAACGATAACGGAAGCTAAGAATAATAATATACGTTTATTTTAGGAAAAAAATTGTTTACATTTAAAATGTTATTTAAAAAAAACGTAAGCCTAAACACCCGAGTGTTTTAAAACAATCTTATTTTTCTTCATATTACATTTTGTACTTAAGAACATTACTAGGACCTTGCCGGTGAATTGAAAAAGTTATGAAATATGAGGGTCAAAGTGATAGCAATTGTAGTTGGTGCACTTGGAACGGTCCGAAAAAGCTTGGAAAAAAGACTGGAAAATCTGGAAATCAGAGGAAGAATTGAGACCATCCAGAATACTGCATTGCTGCAATCTGTTAGAATATTCAGAAGTAGTATATAATAATAAATAATTAATAATAATAATATAACAGAATAGTATATGCATAAACCAGAATCTGTTCTTGAGAACGAAACTCATAAAATTCTCTGAGACTTTGAAATAAATGTTGGATTTTTTTATATAAGGCATAAGGTAAATGGTCACTCCTAAATATAGACTCGTCAACTACAACGTGACCCGAGAAGGATTTCTATTGTCCAATCACTGGCACTGCTGCTGCTGCTTCTGCTGTATTAATAGAGACCCCATTCTGAGCTTATGTCATTGACACTTGGATTCTCTTGGACGACGGACTTACAAAGAATACTTTAACACCGGATTCTTATTGGGTTGCTTACTTATTCATTACATCTGGAACGAAGGATGGCTGCCAGATACTTAACAATAAAAACGGATCACCTCATCCCAACGAGAAGACCAGATCTAGTGTTGATAAACAAAAAAGAAAGAACTTGTCAACTGGTGGATTTTGCAGTGCCAGCAGATCATAGGGTGAAGCTAAAGGAAAATGAAAAAATGGAAAAATATCTGGACCTTGACAGAGAACTGAAAAAGTTATGGAATATGAAAGTGATACCAATTGTAGTTGGGCACTTGGAACAGTCCCAAAAGGATTGGAAAAGGGTCTGGAAAGTTTGGGAATCAGAGGAAGGATTGAAACCATCCAGAACACTGCACTGCTGCAATCTGCCAGAATATTCAGAAGAGTCCTGGATACCTGAGGAGACTTGCTGTCACTCAGATTCCAGTGAAAGAACATCAGCTAATGCTGATATGAAAACTCAAAAAGAGCAAATAATAATAATAATAATAATAATAATAATAATAATAAGTAGTAGTAGTAGTAGTATATAAATTTACCGTGTGTTTTTTGAATACCATCAAACGAAATATAATGGACCATATATACAAATACTCTTGGGAAGGGTATGTAAATAACAAAACAGATGCGACTTCTTTTCAGCGTATGAGTAGCACATGGATCTGTGTGGTAAAGTGAGAAGCTGATAGTAGGTGTCGCGCTCCACATCAGACGCAAAATCAATCTTCTTGGTCTAGCACTCGAGAAAAAGTAGATAGACTCTCGTTGTCTGGCTGATACCGACATTAGACCACCCCGACTACATTACCTATATATTACTGTACACGTACTTATGCAGTCTACGTGGACAGGAGAATGTTTATGTTTACCAAAGAACGGAGCACACGCATCTACATTTTGCTGAAAATCGACAAACTATCGGCAAAGACAATCAGCAAATTGACCCACACGATTTTTTGTCCCCACCCCCTTAGAACCAGAGCCAAAAAAATCTTCATTATTTCCACCCTCACCCACTCGACTCTTTTTTTTCTCTTGCCACCGTCATTCGTCTACACCGAAATAATATAACCAAATTTGCAACCCTGGTTCATTATAAAACGACAGTAATAAGCACTCGACTTATTTCTGTAATGAAGTTAACAGACAAGAAATAACCGCAACGAACAGTTTCACGCCCATTAATATAATAAAGAACGAATTTTAAAAATTGATAATATATTATATTAACGCCAACCAGTAAAAACGCAATAAATAGAACAACCTCAACCCTGCATAATGTTCAAGTTGGTTGTTAACCCATTTTGTTTTGCGGTATATCAAATTTTATATTTACTTAGGCTAGACGGGCGGTCGGAGAGGACTACCTTCGAATAATCGCGTGGTCACGTCAAGCCCTAGCACTTATACGATTACCCCAACAAATATTACCCTTATGTCAAGACCCAACCCTTTTATCTGCTGGGTATAATATTAAACTGCATCTAATGGTAAAGTTCCCATTTTGTCCTGGGAATGAAGCTAAACTCTCTCTGATGGTGAGGTTCCACTTCTGTAGGTTTAGGGAATGTAGAGCACCCCTTCATCACCATTGCTCCCTGTTCCACTCTGACCCGGAGTGGAAGTACCTATTAGGGCCCCATCTATGGGACAAATAAAAATATGTGTTTATTAAAAAAATTGAGTATCCATTAAAAATGCATTTATTTCAAAAATTTATCGGCATTAAATGATCCACTGAGGTTGATATGCCGTAAAACAAAACAAAACAATACAATCACATTACAGATTCAGTCTTAATACATTTTGATCGCACCTCTTACAATTAGGAACAGAAATAATTGTGAAGATATTAACACCATTAAAATCAATAACTCATCGAAAGTATTAATGATTCATTCCCGGGGAGGTGGTGTTCCCGGGGAGGTGGTGTTTCTGGTGATGTGTGTAACTCGTGAAAGAAAAATCATTTGTTTCAATTCTTAAATGCAATAAATCAAATGATTGAATCAATGCGCCAAGGAAAAGTTATCTCTTCTTATTTGTTTTGTTTTTTTAAATTTTTGTTTATTATTTTAATCTGTAAATTATTGATTATATTAACTGGTTAAATATAATATTTGTTTTCGAAGTCGTTATATAAGGTGGGCAGAAGTAAAGGGGTGATCAATGATATTTCAGAATATAAATATTTATTGAATAGTTAATTCGATTTTCTTTTTTCACAGAAAATCGTTTGTCTAATTTAGATAAATATAAACAACTCCACTGATTGAACAAACAAACAATTAGTATTATCTGCGTTACTCAGACTATTTTCCTCATCTTCATTGTTATCTGTACAACGTTTCGGCCGATATGCCCTCTGGCCTTCTTCAGGTATTTCTTGTCGGACTTGTGAACCTTCTCGGACTCGGGAATCTTCTTGTCGTAATCGGGAGACATTATGGAACTTTGAACCTAACCATTTATTCAGTCCACGGAGGTATTCTGTTCTCCTTCCGCTAACCAGAGCTGGGGTACAGGTGTTAAGCTGTATTAATTATTATTACATATAGCCTAGTGGATAAAGGAGTTAGGTTAAGATAGTTCTAAGTGACAGTTATCTCTAGACTGCAGGTTCAATCCTGGTCGGGGGCAGCAGTAACATAGAATAATAAATAAATATTTCTTGTCGGACTCGGGAACCTTCTTTTCGAACTTGTTGTTTTTTTTATTGTAAAAAATATTTTTTAAAAACATAAAATCAAACTGAAAGTGGTGTGGTGGTTAACGTGCTGGAGTGTGATATCTTGGTTAGCGAGTTCGAACCGCGGTCGCGCTAATATCTAGGGTTTCTCTAGGGGAATATTATAGTTCTTAGCCAACCCAGGCTGCTAGACAAATTAACAGCGTGGTCCGATGGGATCCACGCATTTTATTTTACAAACCATCACATGATCTTCGGGTTGGGCGTGGCTTTCCACTTAAAAAAAAACTTGTCACATCTCGACCAGGTGGGAGGTTAAGGTAAATATCATTAGTGTTCTTAGCCAACCTAGGTAGCTGGATAATTTAACAGCGAGGTCCGATAAGATCAACGTATATTTTTTTACGAGCCATCACAGGAGTTTTGGTTTGTGTGTGGCTTCCCACTTTAAAAATAGCTTGTATGGCTTTGCCTATTCCTGCTAGTTTAATTAATTAATGTCCATATCATAATTGGTGATTAAATTTATTGGTTAGGTTATAATTTTGGTTTCAACTCTGTATATCGAGTGGGAAGGAAGATACGATAAATTACATAGATTAGATTACATATTACACAATACAAAACACAGAGAAGTTTAAAATTTTATTTCTGAGAATCTTTCCGCTTATTTACATCGGAGTGGACCTGGGAGTAATGACAAGGAATGGGTACTTCAAACTCAGATCCTATTTAGTGTCATAGAAAAGTCACCACTTTTAGCCGTGAGCGTCTGTCCCCTTTCAAGGGAATACTATCTGCATATTCTTAAACCCGTCATCAGGGTGGTAGGAATTTTGAATCAGTGCTTTAATAAAAATGTATCTGTTTTTTAGCCTAATTTTTAAGAAAATTATTGCCACATCCTAAATGAGAAAAGAAGAAACAACTATCACCCGGTTACGCTTCAGTCACACTAGATTAACCCACTCCTTCATTCTAAAGAAGAACCTCCACCTAAATGTTCATGTGGAAAAAAGGTATACAATAAAACATATTCTGATTGAATGCACGCACCTTTCCCACACTCGAAAAAAGTTATACAATGTTAACAGCATGGACAAACTATTTGGAAAAATAGATCCCAAGAGCATATTAAACTTTTTGAAAAAAACCTGCCTCCTACCAAGGATATATATATATTTACCAAACCCCTCCGCACGAGCACGATGTGACACAAGGTCAATTGCTTAGGCGGAGTTTAACAGGTTTAAATTCAGAGTTTTCCTTCTCCTAGACTGGTTATCTAGCCAAGGTTAAAGAGCCCAGTCTGCCCTACTATTTACCCATAGCTGGAGGGAGAGTAGGATTCATACCTTTCCCAAGGGTATTAGCGCAAAGTGAAATGCAATTACCACATGCAACATTTGAACTCGGGGCGACGAGTCCATTTCCCATGACTCTAACCATTACACCACGCGCTTCCTATCAAGGATATAAGTTCATAGACCTACAAAATTCACACACACACTCTCTTGATGTTCAAATCCTCAACAGAAAACTTGATTTCAAAAAATAACTAAACCCCTATCACTATACTTAAATACCAATAAAAACAAGATCTGGAATGATATGCAGGTGGCTGCATACGTGGCAGCTGTACTTTACAAAGAAAAATGAAAAACAAAACGTATTCGGCATAAAATGACCCAATGCGTTGCCGTGCCGTAAAACCCAACCAACCAAACCAAAACCATCCTAATTGGCGATTATATTTATTGGTTAAACTATATTTTTGTTTCGACTCGGTATATCGAGTGGGAAGGAAGATACAACGAATTATATAACACAATATAAAACATAGAAAAGTTTATTGTTTTAAATTTTATTCCTCAGACTCTTTCGGCTAATTTAGATGAACGTAAACAAGTCGAGTAACGAAATTCATAGAAACAAACAATATGATTTTGTTTTTATGGTGAAAAGAATTTAGACAAGCGAAAATAAGCGTGAATGATTGGGGCGTTTTAAGAAACGCCTAAAACTAAATTTTTTTTTAAATTTATTTTCCTATGAGCATATTCGTTGGTGGGAGGACTGAATATGGTTTTGTTAAATTTGACAAGTCATTGTTATTTTTTATGAAATTTAACTGGCTGTTCGTTACTAACATTTTGTAGCTGAATGGTTATCACCGTTCAAAATTGTTGGCTTGTTGTTAAATGGCATATCGACTTTTGAGGACAATGTACTGCAACGTAGAGGTGAGTATGAGTTAATAGTGAAGTTTCAAATGTAACCGGACCAGCGTGGTGCACGAAGAGGGTGCATGATACCCGTCAACCTCCACCACTGATGAGAAGATACATTATATTAATAAATTGATAAAAATTAATTTGAGAAATAAAGTCATTAAATAAAAGCTATGATTTTAAAAACTATGTGGAAAGTAAGATGTTTTCCAAGCATATCATCACGACTAGGATCGGATACAAGAAGAGCGAACTCGCGATTCAGTTGTAATGGATATGCGAGACTAACTTGCTATCCAGTACACCATAATGGGACACCCTGTTTTAAACAGAGGGTATTATGGTTCTAACATCAAAAACCATCATTGATTGCTGTTGGGGGAAGACATGGATTCAACCTGCACCACCGATGAGAAGATACAGTCGGTCGGAAGGAGTATATGGGGCTCAAAAGGCGCAGAAGTGTGTATGAGTTGATAGTTTAAAAGTGGCGGACATGCGTGACGCACGAAGTGAAAGAGAGTGAGAGAGAGAGAAAGAGTATGTGAGAGAGAGAGAGAGAGAGAGAGAGAGAGGGGGAGAGAGCATTACTCCCGTCAACGTTCATATATGACAAGAAGAAGCAAGGTCGAGAGATAGTATAGCGAACTGGCGAATTATCATCGATTGGATAGCTTGTTCTGAGCAGATTAGTCGTGGTTTTGCCTGTAAGATTCAAGGTTATAATAATGTTATAACTTGTTGAAACGAACAAACTCCGACCACGTGTTAAACACATAACAAGATGGACTTTATTACAGGCACATGGAACAATATATAACATGAAATACAAGATACAAATAAGATATAATAAAAGGACAAATTCATGAAAGGAAATACAATATTTAGGTATAAAAGTAATACCTAAATGTACATATGATATATAGGAGTTTAAGATATAGGACTAAGGATAGTCCATGCCGTATAATTCACTTACTAGTGACGGTGGGGGCAGAAGCCTCCACTGAGAAAGGGGTAGACAGTGTCTAGCCCATGTGAGTTCGTTGAGAAGAAGCACCAAAAGAGCTAGAAGAGTTTGAACCTCGCGCTTAAATACCAGACCTCCTGGTGGTCGGCACGGAAACCCCAGCGGGAAGATAACTCTTCCAGGCAAAGGGAAGATAATCCTAACATGCTTATCAAATCGTCCACGACGAGCTCGGCTTCCATAAAAAGTGCGGACAATTTTTTAATCACCCTCGTACATTTAAATATGCATAAAATATTTTGATTTTTCTGATTATTCATTTTAATTTCAATTAATATGGGTTCAAGTAATATGGGTAAAACAATGAGATACGAGAAAGTGGAGAAAAACATTTTTAGTAATACGGTATGTAATAGTGGAAATTAACTAAAATTTGGGATGACGTGGGAAAGGCTGACCTGTTGACTTCTGATTGGTCGAAAAGTGCCAACAGTGTAAAAGAGATAGAGAAAGAAGGAAGTCCGGACAAAGCTGGTGCAGACAAACGTCAGGCTCTAGGCTGAGCGCTTGAAAAGGACAGGCGGAAAATGCAGTCTATCCAACAAGGCATTTTTACTTGGATAAAAATTAAAATTTATGAACTCTGAGGAAAACGACAATGTCTTATGTACACAAGTACACCGAAAGATCATAAATAATTCAAAAATTGAAGAACGAAGAGATGTGTGAAACTATAAGGTTCACATACCCCATGTAGTCGTTCTTAGGTCCTGGCACGGCACTCAGTGTAAACGTATGAGGAATGTGAACTTATATGCCTCGCATACGTATCCCACTGATACTATATTGTCCATAGTACCAAATGTGATACGTGTAACATACGCTCATTGACATCGATATAACTAATTCGTAAGAGAGAGTATTCTTTGGTAAGAACTTTCTTTAGGAAGAGAGAGAAGATTATAAAAGATATTAGAGAGAGATTAGACGTACTTGCAGAGGCGTCTACTATGTCCACCGGCTGCCATCTTTGTTCGCCAGCTGGGTTGGGATGTAACTAGGAGTTGAGTTATTCCAATAGCTGTTTCTTCTGACTGTGCTTCTAGCTAAGGCTGATTTGGTAAAATTTAAATGAAGTACATTAAAACAAGACAAGACATCCAAGTAATTATTTATTTTAACTTTATCCATGATCGCCGTACGGGGAAGACCAGGCATCTGCCTGTCTTCACACATCGCCGAAATTATGATTTCATATAAGGAACAATCTTTCTTTCATCTTAATTTTTTTCTTTCTCTTAAGCCCAATTTAACTTTATATCTTTAACTGACTAATATTAAGAGGTATTTGTTTTTGTTGTGGTCATGAATAAGATTTTAATTAGTAAATACTTTATATAATTTAAAGATAAAGTTATGAAAGAAAAAGTTTACAGTTTCGGAAATGGTTTTATATAAGGAAAAAACAGTAGGACAAAAAAGTTAAAAGTCCACGCCAATATTTGCTCTTGGAGACAAAAAGTCTTGTAATGACATATTCAGGAATACGATTCCCACAAGAGTTGAATTTGGCTTGACATCAAATTCCTCCTTGTCCCTCCTACCATCTTCTTTAGCCTTCTCTTCCTTCTCTAATCCGGGTTGAGTTCCCAAGGGTGATAGTGAGAGACATGCATTCACCCCTAAAACTTTATTTTCCCATCGGAATTCGCGAAACAAAGTCAAGAATAAAAAAAAGGACAATAGCGTTGTCAGCTTAGAACGTGTGCCTGATAGACATAAATTCCTGAAATTAAAAGAAAAAAAATGGCTCAAGACCCAGGCTCAAACTTTCGTCTTAACCCGTCGACGACCAGACTCAAACTCTTTACTTCAAACTATCACCTCTCACTCTTCCTTTCTCCCCTTCACCACGCCCTCATTCCAATCATGTCCAATCAAATCTATCCATACGTATTCACTGAATCAGTATTCAAATTTTTCCGCTAGTCATAAATTTTTCCTTAACAAATCACTCAAACCAACATAATGGTTACTTCATATAGAAGGGGGGATATATGGGGGGGAAATAGATTTTCGTATCAACAAGCTCCCGCCGAGAGGGGAGGGGTAAAAAACAAGCGAGTCCACAGTCTTTCAGCAAGCCAAACCTTCCCCTGGTCAACACGTTCTTCGTTTTCGTTTAGCAGCTGCAAAATCCGTCACCGTAGTCGAAATAATCTTTAGTAGTTCAAAATCACATTTCTTTACTCGGTCGTTCGCGTCAGTCAACCTGCTACTGCTGACTCCTCACTGCCCAGCGCTTGACTCACATGTTATTTATGTACGTATTTACCGAAACATCCTGTCACTTCGCGTCCGTCCAGTGCCTAAATCGCATCTGTTTTTGCATGCGGGAGGACGCAGGTTCGATCCCGGCAGGCAAGACAATGTCTTGCTCTTTTTCGCTCTCCGTCATACTTCATAAACATAGTGGTACAGATGCCAGCCACCCCAACACTTACCAGGAATTGCAAGATACCACAGATTCTGATAAGTGTAGAAACAAAATTACATACTCCCTCAATTAGACACCACGTCACATATAAAAATTTATGATTGCCCAAACCATATTGCTCTTATGGCAAGCCCCAACCCCTTTTTATCATATGGGTACTAGAAGGCGGTTGCTGAGGGTCTACATGTCCTGGGAATGACGTTAAACTCTATCTGATGGTGAGGTTCCAGTTTTGGAGGTTTGGGGAATGTGGAGCACCCCTTCATCACCATTGCTCCCTGGTCCACTCTGACCCGGAGTGGTAGTACCTGTTAGAGTCACATCTATGGGTCGAATAGAAAAACATGAGTTTATAAACAAAATTGTATTATGCATTAAGAATTAATTTATTTCTCAACTTTGTCGGCATTAAATGACCCACCGAGGTTGATATGCCGTAAAACAAAAAAAACAAAACAAAACCAAACATATAAAAATGTAATGATCATTCATGCTGTTACGATTTTGTGGACCATATTTTAAGTTTCAAGCAAGAGCGCTTGACCAGCGGAAAATATTGGTAAATAATCCTTTGGTTGTTCCTTGATGCTCCTCAGTATCGCAAGTCCTTCGTCAATGATTGCAAATGGGCGTCTCTCAGTATCAGTGATTAAGTAGTCAATTAACCATGTATTATGGCTGTTGATTGGCAGAGGAATAAACCACGTCATCCCGCCTAGTCTATACATTTAGGTGGTGTATTGTAGCACACATTATGTACCAGAATATTCCGACATATACACCCAATCCAAACAGATCCAGCCACGTCACGTATTCAATTTGATTAATAATGACTACAAAAACCTTATGGGTCGGTTTAGCACAGTCAGTAGCGCATCTGACTAGGAATCGCCAGGTTTCCGGATTGATATCGGTCCCCGCCAACTCAGCACAAGAGTAGCACAGAAGTAGGGAGCTTACAGTATATATGGCACTCCATCTTATCAAAAAAAGTAGATGGATGAGAAATGCATCGCAGTGGCAGCGTGCCAGTTAGAAAAATAAATCCCCAGCTTGGAAGAAATAAAATAAATGAGCTCAGAAAAAACAGGAATGTCTTGTGTTCGTTATTAAGAACTGCCAATGGACGCAAGGCAGAACCCAGGGGACCCAAGTAGTTTCAGACCTGTCGGAGTATGGAGAGAAGCCAGTTAGCCCAACAACAGATCACGCTACCTTGCTCCATTTACTCTGGTCCAAAATAGTAGATATGAAAACTAGCAGATACTAAATAGATACAAAATTACCTACACCCTCAATTAGACGCCACGTTACAGATCGAAAATTATTGATCTTACATACGCACAATCCAAATAGATCACGCTTCATCACATATTAAAGAAGTCTATTTAAATATTTAATAATTATCTCCCTTGTGAAATGATAAAGTGTTGATGAGTGTGAAGTAGCCCCCCCCCCATGAAATTATTAAGTTGCAGATTGGATTGGAAATTGCTTTTTTTTTCTTCTCCTAGTTACATTTTAATGATTTTGTGCTAGCAAAAATCGCTCTACAATGTTCTGTTTTTGGCATGTTACAGTAACATAGATACAAAAATCCGATACTTATAGATGATAACCAAGTAAATCACTGAATGCAGACCAAGTAAATGTAATGCAAATATTTCACCTGATTTGTTAATGCAATTCAAATATATTTGATTACTAATGATTATAACAACAGTATATTCATATCTATGTATCTATTTTATATATACTAGCAACAAAAAAATACCCTCCGGGTGATGTAAAAATTAATTTTTAAAAGATATTATCTGAAGGGAGGCAGTTAAAAATTCGATGTCTGAGGGTTTTTATCATGAGTAAGCAAATTCATAAAATTTATTAAAGGAGTAAAAAAAATCAGCAATTTGAAATGTAAACTTAGTCCTGTTCCCCTCAAATAAAATGTTGCATGCATCTATTAATTATAAATTAAATAATTATTTTGAATATTTTGAATATTTTGCACATAAATTTTACGCAAAATCGTAGGTATTTATTTATTTGTAAAATTTTAATTAACTTATTGTGACTGAAAAAAGGGCGAGAGTAAAAAATATTTTTTTAAATGGATTACAAATTTGGAAAAAATATTTTTCCCATTTAAAGTAATAAAATTTTCTAATTAATTTCATAGTTTATATATTTTATTTATTTAAATAATATATAGTTTATTTATTACAATTGAAAGGATTCAAACATTGAATTATAAAGAATAGCTTATATCTATTTTATTATTAATAATTGTTCTTTATTCTATGTATTGGCGACTTTGGTAATTGTGACGTAGGCAGTGACGTAATTTTTGTTACAGACAAAAAGTGGAAGCGAATCTCCATTATTAATTGAGATATCTATTGGTTTATGGTTGTAAAAGTGTTAAGTGTAGCTTTGAATCTGATAAGGTTTTTACTTTGCTGCTTCCATTTTTATAATGCTGCTGATCACGCCACCTAGTATCTATTTGCACACGTGTTATGTAATTACGTTTCATGCCTCCTAGCATCAAGTAAGAGAACTATGGCAAGTAAGGAAGGTAATCCTTACAAGATTTGTGTAGTTTGGAAATTCTGGTTTATGGTTGTAAAAGGACCGCAGACGCGTTTTAGCTCAGTCAGTAGAGCATCTTACAAGGAATCTCAAAGTTCCTGGCTCGATATCGGTCCCAACCAACTCAGCACAAGAGTAGCACAGACTAGCAGATACCAATGGTTCAGATAAGTATAGAAATTACATACTCCCTTAATTAGACACCACATCAAATATCGAGATTTAATGATCTTACATACACACACTTTAAATAGTTCTCGCCACTTTCACATATATTCATTTGATTACTAATGATTATTGCAACCCACATAGAACTCTTTTAAATAAATCGGGTAATAACACTGGGTATGACAGAATGTAACATAATCCTTCAACAAATTAACACAGGATTATGAAAACAATGTTCTATCAGAGAGAGAGAAAGGGGGATAGATTGATAGAGAGAGAGAGAGAGAGAGTGAAAGAGGATATATATATATATATATATATATATATATATATATATATATATAGAGAGAGAGAGAGAGAGAGATAGTGAAAATGCTCACTTTTTAAAAACGAGAATATATATATATATATATATATATATATTATAGAAGAGAGAGAGAGAGAGAGAGAGAGAGAGAGAAAATATAATATAAAATATATTTTTTTCAAATCTATTGAGAGAGAGAGAGAGAGAGAGAGAGAGAGAGAGAGAGAGAGAAGAGAGAGAGAGAGAGAGAAAATGCTCACTTTTTTAAACCAACGATATATATATATATATATATATATATATTATATATATAGAGAGAGAGAGAGAGAGAGAGAGAAAGAGAGAGAGAGAGAGAATATATAATATAAAATACATGTTTTTAAAATCTATTGAGAGAGAGAGAGAGAGAGAGAGAGAGAGAGGAGAGAGAGAGAAAGAGAGAGTGAAAATGCTCACTTTTGTAAACCAAAGATATATATATATATATATATATATATATATATATATATCGAGAGAGAGAGAGAGAGAGAGAGAGAATATAATATAAAATACATGTTTTTCAAATCTATTGAGAGAGAGAGAGAGAGAGAGAGAGAGAGAGAGGGGGGGGGGAAGAAAAAAGTGATGGGATAGGGGTAAAATAGACAACGAGGAAATTAGATATAGAGTGAAAGAAAATGGGAGTGGGAGGAATAAGAAAAGGAAAAATGGAAAGAAAAACAGAAAATTTGAGAGGCACAAGATAATTTTAAGATTCGACAAAAGTAAGCGCTCTCATGAAATGTCAGCCCTGTCGACTGGGGCTTTAGAATACACCGACTGTACGCCTCCAATGGGGCCACCTGTTGGCCGTGGTTGGCGACTCGTGATGCTTAAGGACGGAATCCTGGTGGATGGATGCAACAATCCACTTAGACCCTTACTTAGGCTAGACGGGCGATCGAAGAGCCCCCCTTCCGATAAATAAATGTTATGCAACAATTTCTTTCGATTTTATTGAGTGAATCTTAACTTGTTATTAAAACAGAAAAAATACTTTTTTAATATAGAAATTTTATTCGACCAAAAAAATTTTATATATACTAGCAAATATATGCACCCTCCGGGTGCAAGTATTTAAGTTTTAATGTAATAAAATATTGTATTAAATTAGAAAGGTTAATGAAACTAAATAAAAATACAGATAAAAATATTTGAAACAGAGGGGGGTATAATCGAAATATAGAACAACTGAAACTTACTCTTCCATCACTCTCGTCTTTCATTGTTATTTTTTCTAATTTAAGTATTTAGTTAAAAGAGGAAGTAAAGAATAAAATGACAGTTATTTTTTCTTGTTAATGAATTTCTTTTAAGATTCATTGAAGAGATTTTTGCTTATATTCATTAAAATAAAACCAAACAGTTAGAAATCAATAATACTAAGTATACATTTATTAAAATTACATTTTTAATATCAATATGCAAATTAGCCTACGCGTTCACACTGTAAACCGCTATTTTCTTGTATATATAAATATAATTGCATGTTGTTAGTATGTAGATATGCTTAACAGTATTAATAATGTAAAACAATTTTATTGATAATTGAGTTTAAAATAAAAATACAATCATGGAAAATGTGATGTCAATAACTAAGGTAATTGTGACATAAGTAGTAATATAGTTTCGGTTACAGACAGAAAAACATGCAATCTCCATTATAATAAGATATATATATATATATATATATATATATATATATATGAATTAAACATTTTTTTGAAAAAAAGAAATGATGTTGTTAGTTCGCTGACAGAATCTGTTTCAACCTTTTGATAAAGCAGTCTTCTTCAAGAGCGAAATATTTATGATGGAGAGTCGGAATAAGTAAACCATTAAAAAACAGGTGGGATACAAACGAACGTTCACGTTCGGAGCCGGAATTATTTTCTGATTTTAAAAAATAAAATTTATTTTATTTTTAACATAAAATATGCATTTTTAAATTTAAATTAATTCCGGTTCCGAATATGAACATTCGTTTGTACCCCTCCTGTTTTTTAACGGTTTACTTACTGAAGAAGACCGCTTTATCAAAAGGTTGAAACAGATTCTGTCAGCGAACTAACAACATCATTTGTTTTTTCAAAAAAATGTTTAATTCATACTGTCGGATTCATTTCCATTCACTTTCATATATATATATATATATATATATATAATATATATATATATATATATATATATATATATATATATGAGCTCAGAAAAAACAAGGGACCCAAGTAGTTTCAGACCTGTCGGAGTACGGAGAACAGTCAGTTAGCCCAACAACAGATCAAGCTACCTAGCTCCAGCTACTCTGATACAGAATAGTAGATATGAAGACTAGCAGATACCAATGGTTCAGATTAGTATAGAAATTACATACTCCCTTAATTAGACACCACGTTACATATCGAGATTTAATGATCTTACATACACACACTCTAAACAGTTTTAGCCACTTTCACATATATTCGTTGGATCAATAATGATTATGGAAACCCACATTCAACTCTTTGAATAAATCCCGTTATGGAAAAATTTATTTCGATTTTATTGATTGAATCTTAACTTGATATTTTTTGTTATGGTTGGCATCCGTTCCGCCCACTAAAGACGATTGCGTAGTGTCCATTTTTTAAATCTGCAACTGCGAGAGTGGCTGAACAGACCAATTTTTGAATGGCAATCTCTGGTGCCGTGATTGCAAACCAACAGTGATGCTTGCTGGAGTTGCTGTTGTCTCTCCTTCCTTCTGGCACTCTTTTCTGTGACGGCTTCTTTTCTCTCCTTTTCACTCCTTTTCGTTCTTTGTCACCTCGTCAAACAAGGAACGAAAAGGAGTGAAAAAGAGAGGAAAGAAGCCGTCACGTGAAATAGAGTCAAAACTTTATATAACAACAGAAAAAAGATTTTTTTAATATAGAAATTTTATTCGATTAAAAACATTTTAAATATATATATATATATGTATATGTAAGTAAAATCCATAATACATGACGAAAAGATTTCCTTTTCATGTTGATTGCAAAGAAACGTTGGTTCTTCGTTGGGAAATGTTCCTTTTTTTATTCTGAAAATCAATCGATTGAAAACAAACTGTCCGTCTGTTCAAATATTTATGAGGAATATGATACATAGATCGCCCACAAATAAGTACACCCCTACTATCTTTTTAAAGTAAAAACTTATTTTCTTAATCAAGGATGACAGGTATTTTATTATTTCTAGTAGAAGATTCTATAATTCTGTTTCTATTGCTGTTACGGCTCCAATCAACGAATTTAAACACTGGTGAATTCATGGAACGATTAACAAGGAGATATGAAATTCACAAGCGGTTCCCAAACGCAGCATACATACCCCGGTCAGGAGAAAAAGCTTCCCTTGTTTACCGCAGATTTTTCTCCGACGCAGGGACAAGTACGCTAAAAGCCGTTTCACCAGACCCCTTTGTCCGGGTTTTGGCTCTAATACAAATGAGTGACGAACCAATCTACCTTAGGATGCTGTACTTGAGTTCCTAATGACATGGATCTGACACTATCAAGTTTACACGGTCCTGCCGCAATGAGGAGGGGTTGGACATTAAAAAGAGTATGCAACATGGCTGTTTAATAAAGTGCTTCCACCATCCTTTTACAGGTGGTTTTTTTTCGTTCTGCAAGGTGTTTAGCTACCCTCCTCACCAGAAAAAATTTGTGTCGTCACCTTAGAATACTGTACGAGGAACCTGAGTTCCTAACGACATGGCTCTGACACTATCAAGTTTACACGGTCCTGTCGCGATGACGAGGGGTTGGACTTTAAAAACAGTATGATAGATGGCTGTTTAGTAAAGTGCTTCCTCCGTCCTTTTACATGTGTTGTTTTTCGTTCTGCAGGGTGTCTAGCCACCCTGACTCACCAGACAAAATTTGTGGGGATACCGGTTTAGTCACCGATGATCCACAAGAAAATAGGTAGTATAGGTTAAGTGGTACCAGTAACACATTAATAGCTGACACTAAGATTATATCATGGTTATAATTGGTGATGGTTTATTTCGAAGATCTAAAAAATCCAAATTCTGTAATGAAATATATGATTGCAATTCCTCTGTAACCAAAAATAAAATTTTACAAATATATATCAGGAATGAACTTAATTTTAGACTGATACACGGTTGCGTTTCAATTCGTGCCAATGCCCTTGAAAAAGGCATGAATTCCTGGCTTCTTTAGCTTTGGTAAGGCAAACAGGCTACGAGAAGAAAAACCCTGAATTCAAATCATCTGAACACCACCTCAAAATGGCCCTGTGTCACATCCTGCTCGTGCAGGAGGGGCTGGGTAAATACATATATATATATACTCTGGTAACAGAATTTACATTCTGTAAAGATTGCTAATAAATAATAGAGATATATAGTTATTTACGAAGCTTAGCTTAGATGTGACACAAGGCCAGAGTTATGGGGCGCCCAGTGAGAATCGAACTCACTATCAATGGTCTGCGAATATAGCTTGGTAACCATTACACCTCCTGAGTTGCCAATAATAGAGGTATATAGATAGAGGAAATTATATATATAATTAAATTATCACGACCAGAAAATCAGGCAAACGCTGCGTGTGACATACGGAAACACTGGACAGCTGCTTCAATTTATTGTGTCTTATCACAAGTGTAAATCGGAATCTCACAAATGTACACACTGTTGATAATACCTCATAGGTCGAAACAGCTGTCCAATGTGTTTGTTTGTTAACGCAGTGTTCTCCAGATTTTCTCGTCGTCGTAATTTAATTATATAATAAATAATGCCTAATAGTGTCCGTTTTGATAATATAATATATTAATATATTATTAATGAGTAGGAAGCGCGTGGTGTAATGGTTAAAGTCATGGGAAATAGACTCGTCGCCCCGAGTTCAAATCCTGGGCGTGGTAATTGCATTTCACTTATCGCTAATACCCTTGGGAAAAGGTATGAACCTACTCTCCCTACAGCTATGGGTAAATAGTAGGGCAGACTGGGCTCTTTAACCTTGGTTAGGCAACCAGTCTAGGAGAAGGAAAACTCTGAATTCAAACCTGTTAAACTCCGCTTAAAAATTGACCTTATGTCACATCATGCTGCTGCGGAGGGACTGGTTGGTAAATAAATATATTATTAATAACCAAACTCTACAACACTGAAATTCTCTAACCAAATATAGAATTGTGTAAATATAAATAAGGGGTATAGTTATTATTTGACCATTGGATCTTATTATTATTTATTACTAAGTATCAATGATGTAGAGTTGGATAATAAAAATACCTAATAAAGTTTTTGATTATATATTATGAATAATTGGTTAGCAAAATAGTATTAAAACTCTCTAACCAAAAATAAAATTTCAAAACCTATTATAACAAAAATAAAATTGAATAAGATTTTTGGATGTTTGTTTTTTAGAAGCATTGTTGAAAAAGTATACATTATATTGTTGCCTGTATCGCATAAAATTCAGAAATCGAAACCGGGACCTTAGCAGGCATAGTCAATGACCATATTTCCTCGGCCACAGTACACAGCGAACAATCCCTGCGAAATTAACCTTGCCAATGATACTTAATAAAGTCGAAGCAGTCTGTACGATGTCCTACACACCGAGCGATCCGTTGCCGAGATTACACTTGTCAAGTTCATTTTCTATAAAAAAAAAAAGTATCGAATTTTATGCGATACATGCATTGTAATTGCCTTCAAGCAAAAATATAATATAAAATTGAATAAATATATACAAGGGGTGTGCTCATTTTGGGGCTGCTGTCTATTCGTATCTTTGATTGCAGAGTGTCAATGCTGTATAATTTGGTAATAAATAATAACTAATGATATCCGTTTTGATTGTCGAGACGTGCTACTAGAAATAATACAATCTTGATATATTTGGTTTTAGATGAATTTAAGTATTTTATTTTATTTTAAATGTAAGATGTGTATTTATCTATTTATTTATGAATTGTAACTATTAGCGGATTCCTACTTAATAAGATATTTTTGTTTTCGTCTGAATATCATCAGAGCATTACCACAGGACGAATAATTGCGATAGAGAACGCAAGAAAGTCATAATAATGAAGAGTCAAAAACTATTGTGATTAATAGGGATCAGGTAGTCTGAAGCTGAAAGCTCCGCTCTTCTTGCGTTCTCTATCGTAGTACTTCTTCCTGTGGTAATCCTCTGATGAAACTCAAGTGAAAAAAAAAGAATTCTTGCTAAGGATGAATCTGCTTATGGTTTCAATTCTCAAATTTTGTATTAAAAAAAATGGATTTATTCATGAGACAAAGTGTATATACAAATGAGTAAATGCGAGGAAACGATAATGTCAAGCCTCTCGATGATAAATTCTATCAGCGGCTTCATTTTGAAAATAGAAAGCCTGATGCCCATTACATAATACCAGGTTGTTGAAAAATATATGTTAGGTTGGCATTTACCTTTAGAATAACCCAACGGTACTTGATTATTAGGGCTAGTGGTGGGAGAGTGTTGTTAAATGTTGTTAATAGGGGGATGCGGTTTAGCTTCTTTTTTTTTTTGGTAATAGATTATTGATGGAAATAGTTTTAGCTATCTGTTTTTTATTAACGTATGGAAATATCCACACATTGAGAACTGCAGTTTTAGTTGCGGTTTGTTTTCTAAGTTCGTTGTTGTCTGTGCAGATTATTGTTAGTATAATTTCTACTGAATGCGGAGATGTATTTTACTGGAAAAAATTGTCTTCAATCTTTAAGCCTCATCTCAAACATTCAGAGAAATAGGAAAAAATTGTATTCCTCGGAATTTTTTAGATGAGGTTTGTTTTTAGTATTGTTTGGATTATTCGGACTGTTATCCGATCGGATACATAGCCTAGTGGATAAAGGAGTTAGGTTAAGTGACAGTTATTTCAAAACTGCAGGTTTAATCCTGTTAAGGGGCAGCAGTAACAGAATAATAATCAACACAGCTTAACGCCTGTGCCCAGCTATGGTTAGCGGAATGAGAACAAGATGCTCCCGTGGATTAAATAAATGGTTAGGTTCAAAGTTCCGCGATGGCTTCCGATTACGACTAGAAAGTTCCCGAGTTCGAAAAGAAGGTTCCCGAGTCCGAGAAACTTCCCGAGTCCGACAAGAAATACCTGAAAAAGACCGTAGGGCACATCGAGGGAAAGGTTGTACAGATAACAATGAAGATGAGGTCAATAGTCCGAATAATCCAAATAATACTGAGAAAATTGTATTTAATTGTTGGTTTTGTGTGTAGTGTTGTTTGTAGTTTTATGTTCTTAACAATATATAAAGTAAGTAGTTGTCGGGGCGGCCTAATGTCGGTATCAGCCAGACAGCGAGGGAGTCTATCCCCTTTTCACTAGTGCTAGACCAAAAGGATTATTTCAGCATCTGAGTTGGAGCGCCACACCTAAAATCAGCTTCTCACTTTACCGCACAGATCACTGTACTACTCATACGCTGAGTTGACGAGGGCCGGTATCGAACCTGGAACATTGTGATTCCTAGCTGAACCCTCTACCGACTAAGTAAACTGGCCCTATTAACAATATATAAAAAAAAGTAAGTAAAGTAAAGTCGGGGCGGCCTAATGTCGGTATCAGCCAATCAGCGAGGGAGTCTATTCCCTTTTCACTAGCGCTAGACCAAGGAGATAGTTTTTTTTGCGTCTGAAGTGAAGCGCCACACCTACCATCAGCCCCTTACTTTTCCGCACAGATCTCTGTGCTACTCATACGCTGAGTTGGCGAGGACCGGGATCGAACTAGGAACCTTGTTGGTTCCTAGCCGAACGCTCTACCGACTGAGCTAAGTGAGCAAATGCGAGTAATGGTGTATTCAGTAAGTTAAACCTATCGCTGATAAGTTCTATCATATCTTTATTTTGAAAATAGAAAAAATAACGCCTATCACACTATGCTCGGTTCTTGAAAAATATCATTTACGTTGGGATTTACATTAAAATGGTAATTTATGGGGAAGTGCGTCCCTGTCTCCTGCTCAGAAATTGCTACCCGGTGACTATTAAAATAACGTCCCCAGCTATGTCATACTTTCTCATATTTTCTTTTATTCATGTTTGTTTAATGTCTGTTTTTAGTTTAAAATAAACAAGAATTACGACAAAAAAGAAGCGATACCCCACAAATACATTTACTTGTAGAAAATATCTATCTGTCTATCTCCATTTGTTCATATCTATCTATATTATTTTGTTTATCTATCTCAGTCTATTCCAAACTATATATCCATCTTTATATCTAAATAAGAATTACGACAAATTACGATAAATAAACAAGAATTACGACAAATTTCTATAAATGAACAAGAATTTCGACAAATTACGATAAATAAATAAGAACTACGCCAAAAAAGAGAAGCCCCCTCCCCTCTAAAATACATTTAACGCCCTAAGTTGGTTGTTTTCTTTCAAGTAACACCGACATAGCTGGAGACGTTATTTTAATAGTCACCGGGTAGCAATTTCTGAGGCAGGAGACCGGGACGCACTTCCTCATAAATTGCCTTTAAAATACCCCAACGTTTTTTTTAATATTTGGTTTAGCGGTTGGAGAGTGTTATTAAATGTTGTTACAAGAGGAATGAAATATGGTTCCTTTTTTAGTTTTAGTTTTTGTGTCTCCTGCTTTGGGATGGAAATGGTTTTAGCTATCTGTCTTTCGGTTAAATCGAACTTGACGGACCTAAATTCCACCATCTCATGTTACACGCCGAAAGAAAACAATACCAAAAATTAGGGAATTAACCGAATTTAATGACATTTTCAGTGTTGATACATTAATAAATAAAAGATATAATGCACCAGTTATTTTATTTAAAAACTTTCACATTTTTTCAGGTCAGTTAACTTTGAACCACGTATCTTTGAGAATCTGTGTTAAGCCTAACCGGAAAAACTGTAAAAGTAAAATAACTAATGCATTATATCTTTTATTTATTAATATATCAACACTGAAAATGTCATTAAATTTGGTTAATTTCCTGATTTTTGGTATTTTTTTCTTTGGGCGGGGTGATATATGATGGTGGAATTTAGGTCCGTTAAGTTCGATTTAACCTGTTTTTCTATTAACGTCTGGAGATATTTACATGTTGCAAATTGTTGTTTTAGTTCATTGTTTTGTTGTTTAAGTTCGTTGTTGTCAGTACTGATTCGCTTTAGTCTAATTTTTAGTGAATTGGGAGGTTGTTTTTAAAATGTTTGGTGTAAGCGATTTTTTATAGATGTGTTGTGTGTGTTTGTGGATTTTGTATGTAGTGTTTTTTTTGTTTTTGGAGTTGTGTTCTTGACAATATATACTAGGAAATATAAAAATAGGTGTGCTTGTGTTGATAGAGTCGTGGTTCATAGATAAGTTGCTTAGGGGATTGTTTTCTTTTCCGCCTGGGTATATGATGAATATAATATCAATATATCTTGTGTATAAGAGGCAGTCCTTCATGACTTCCATTAAAATGGTTGCCTGTCTAGACAAAGATGAAACAAACTTTATTTTAAAGTTATGAATTTTCGTAATATCTCTTCTTGATATGATCCAAGTAATTTTTATCATTATTATCTTATCTAACATTATATTAACTATTCCCTCCACTTCTGAAAAGGAAGATACACCCCCGTGTTGATAACTGCTGTTTTAGTTTCTCGTTTTGTTGTCTAAGTTCGTTGTTGTCCGTACATATTCTACTTGGTATTATTTCTTGTGAATGGGGAGTCAGTTTTTGAGATGTTAGGCTGAGACATTTTTAAAAATCTTTTGCCTGTCTGAAATACATCATAGACAAAGCTCAAACAACTTTATCATAGTTTTGGGTGGCTCTCTTTTACTTTGCCATCCTTTCTCCTGATATCTCTTCCTGGTATCACCCGAGTCTTTTTTATTTTATTTTATCATTATTATCTTATTTTATCTTATTCATATAAACCATTCTCTTCGTTGCTGAATGGGAAGACCGTCTGGAGTGTACATAAACGCCATGTTGGGAATATCCTCAGGGTCGCTGTCTGTTTTCGAGGCTTCCGTTTCGTAGTTCCCTTTCTGTCCGGTGTTATTGCACATGATGTACAGAACTGCAGTGAGGGTAAGGAAGAAGACCGACAAGGCAACTGGAAGAAATAAAAACAGAAAAAATCATCAATATGACTCTCAAAACTGAAACTATATCTGGGAGACAATAAAAAATCATTGTTATCTGTACAACGTTTCGGCTGATGTGCCCTCCGGCCTTCTTCAGGTATTTTTTGTCGAACTCGGGAACCATCTCAGACTCGGGAACCTTCTTTTTGAACTCGGGAACCTTATTGTCTTAATTGGGAGCCATCACGGAACTGAGTCCGAGAAGGTTTCCTAGTCCGACAAGAAATACCTGAAGAAGGCCGGAGGGCACATCGTCCGAAACGCTGTACAGATAACAATGAAGATGAAGACAATAACGCTGTACAGATAACAATGAAGATGAAGACAATAGTCCGAATAAAGAAATAATACTAATCTTCAAGCCTCATCTAAAAAAAATCTAGAGAAATAATAAAAAATCAGTACACGAATTAACATTACGTCAAATGTCTCTGGCTCATACCTGGTTTCGGGACCGGGGCAATGTAATAATATGCATTGAAAAAAAAATCGGCTATTTATATACACATAATACATAAGTAGCCTATCAATTGTGTACGAGTGTAACTTGTATAAAACTAATGGTTTCATGGGGAAAAAACAAGGATTTGATAGACAGATTTTAACCTGGTATTGACCTCTTTCTCTGATTTACCTGAGTGAACGTGAGAAAGTTAGTGTAGGAAATTAGTTTTTGGTTTCAAACCAGAGAGACACCATCGTACTTCTTTCCTATTAGAGGCCGTGGTGTAATGGTTAGAGTCGTAGGAATGGACTCGTCAACCCGAGTTCAAATCCTGAACGAAGCAATAGTTCACATAGCGCTAATACCCTTGGAAAAGGTATGAATCCAAATATCCTCCCTCCAGCTATGGGTAAATAGTAGGGAAGACTTTATAATGTACACGATTCCCTAACCCCCCGTCGCATAATTGAAGGATTGCCAATCAATTATGTACGATAGTGTAGCTTATATCAAACTAACGGTTTTGTGGAAAAACACAGGGAATTTGATTGGCAGGTTTTGACCTGTGTTTTGACCAGTTCTCTCATTAGATGAGCCAACGTGAGAAAGTTAGATTAGGAAAATCAGCTTTTGGCTAGGCGCTGAATGGGCAGGAAGCAAAATGGCTTCCACTCGATCGAAGCCAAATTCTTAAACGCGTGTTTATCTGACTGGGTTTATCAAATGATAAAGAGCACTAAAAAGCAAAAGAAAGTCTTGTGTTCGTTAATGAAAAACAAACAACGGACCCATATCAGATACATAAGAAATATAAGTATAATGTTTATCGAATTGATTACATAGCGTATGCCTTCCTAGGGTTAATGGTTATCATTATATTGTTTGAAAACAAACGGGTCAGAAGTATGTGGCTATTCTCCTCGCATGAGATTATGGGACTTCGAGAAAATATATTTTTTGATTAGTTGTCTATTCTCCCAAATAAACTCAGTCAGTTACGAACACCTAGCAATAAAAAAACATATAAACATCTCAATGGGGAAGAAAATAAAAGATCTTATTTTATAATAATAATAATTATGAAATTTATTGTGTACAGTGCTCAGGTGCACCACAACTCATCAAAGTCTCATGTCTAGTACATAGAATAATGTACTAATGTCAGGAACATGAATAGTGTACAGTGATAATATACATGTATATGTACAGTGCTTAGGTGCACCACAACTCATCAAAGTCTCATGTCTAGTACATAGAATAATGTACTAATGTCAGGAATAGGAATAGTGTACAGTAATAATAAACATGTATGTGTACAGTAGGGTAGGTCGATTTTCATACCAACCTTAGTTTCAAACGGAGAAAGTTGCTAATTAACATAAAGAATAATTGTACCAAATATTTTTCTATAAAACTTTACCATTGTTTGAGCAATCGCATTTAAATATACACAAAAATCGAATGTTTTGAATTTCGCTCAGTTACGAAATATAAGTAGGTCAGATTAACCGTAGTTTTGAAAACATGTAAAAAAAGGCTTAATAAAAGATTTTATTTCATTCAATAGCATGCAATTCTTGGTAGATTAAATAAAAGTAAATAAAAAAGAAAATGCTGCAAAAATATTTAATTTAAGAAAAGTTTATTAACCAAATTCGGCTCGTTTTTAAAAAGGAAACTACGTATCAACACGTTTTGTTGTTTACATGAATTTCATTTGAGCTGATTTAAACAGAAAATAATTAAATATTTTCCTTTTTTTATTTTAACAAACTTAATTATTAGAAAAAAGAAATAAGTAGCTTTATATTCCCTGTGATAGATAAGTTTTATTTTATTTTTAATTTTGAAGACATTATTTTTCATTCGAATTTTTTTTTTGCTTGCTACCAAGCGATTTGCCTTTATTTATATGGTAAGTAAGTACATATTTTATCTTTTTCTATATTTTCCATTTCTTTAAATTTCACTCTTGAGCATATTATTTAATTTGTTCTATTTCTTATAATAAAAGATATATTTTTTATAACAACAAATACATTTTTTTTCAGATAGTTTTCTAAAAAAATGGTTGGAAAACGAACTCGTAGTGCTTCTTCTACTCATTTTGGAGGGCCACCTTCTCCATTAAATAAGTCGAACCGCCAACATTTAGACAAATAATTCAATATAGTTATTTTCTAAAAAATACTTGTTCAAATTTAACAAACTTCAATATTTTAAAATTAATGGCAAAAAATATAATTGATATTTGGAATGCAGTTAATCCCCGTTTGCCTCTGTTAAGCGAATGTCTATTATAATTAAACTGAAAAAGACATGTTCGAAAAAGCGCATCAGATAAATAGAAAATCTATTTCTTTCAGCGCAAAAGAAATTATGGTAAAAAACTGGATACATTGTTTGACATTTCTTCTCCTGTCAATTGCCAATTTTAAGTGTGAAGACAAAAATGTGAAATGCAAAAAAGAAAATTGTCAGACTAGCACATAGTCTGTATTTGTCCTCTCAAGATAAGGTAAAGTTATTTTTCTATTCTTTCTTTTTTAATGAATTCAAATATCAATCCCGATATCATAAAGACATTTTTTAATTCAATTGATCTATATATGATATTTTATGTAAATAAGTTAGAAAGTTTTCTTTTCTATGTGATATAATATTTTGAGATTTCAGTTGTTAGATGTATTTATTCAACATAAATTACATCTAATATTTCAGGTACCAATGGAAGACAGAGAGTATCAAAAGACCAGAGGGCCAAAATAGGACCCAAGGTAGTTTCCAGCTTGGACCTGTGGATCAAGCTGCCATTCAGAAACCTAAAAGTAGTGTAGTAGAAGGAAAAAGACAAAAACAAATTGATTCCTCTCTTATTGCCTCTACATCTTATGATCAGGATATTATTATTTCCCATTCATTAATAGTGAGGAAATAGATGAAGATTATGAGCCTGGCAGATATCCCACAATGTTTATAGCCTTTTAAAAATTCCTCGGTATGCTACTGAGTTGATCAGGGGTGATGTTTCATCGAACTTAGGAGCAAGTCTTGCAAATGCCTTTTTTTAGATTTACAGGTATGGGCCTTCTCAACCTGAGTGTAGATATCAAAAACATAATTTTAGATAAATCTAAAATAGACCGTGCAAAAAGAAAGAACAAAAACTAATGCCCATGTAAAAACACATTGATAAAACTGAAAAATTATTTGTATTGGTGTTGATGGAAGACAGGATAAAAATACTCTCTTAAAAAGAAATTGTGGAGGTGATGGAAAGAAAACAATTTAAAAAATGAAGGGAACAGAACACCACTTGACATTTACAAAAGAGATGGGTTGTGGTAAAAGTGGAAAGTACCTCACACATAGTTATCCAATTACTGGAGCAACTGGTGTTGTCTAGCAGAGGAGGTTTTTTGTTTTGGAGGAGTATGACAGTGTTGATACCCTAAAAGCTGTTTTACTGGATAACACCCATACAATTACTGGCTGTGAAGCTGGGCTAATTTCAGTTCTAGAGAAACAACTAAAAAGGAAACTGCACATCATTGGTTGCTTCTCTACATCAACATGAGCTTCCTTTCAGAGCGGTTTTTTTAAGCACATTGATGGCAGCACAAGAAGTCCAACATCATTATTGTCCAATTAGGAAATTGTGTATACAAATGATATCATAATTTACCCCAGATCAAAGTTTGAACCGATAGTTAGTCTCTGGAGAGCCAATATCTAGCATTAAACAGACATGATCTGAGTAGTGATCAGATACTTCTTCTAGAATATGCAGTAGGTATTTCACGGGGGAAAGTCACCTTAGATATGCTGCATGGAAAATTGGACCTTTTAAATCAGGCAAGATGCTTGACGTTAGCTACCAGACTAATGTGTTTGTGGACTCGTGGATTTACACTGAAAACATATCAAAACTACATAGCCTAATCCAGTTTTTTGTTAAAGTTATGCAATTAGCCTGGTTTGAAATTAAAAGAGACAATAAATTTTCATAACCAGAATCCACTGTATATTTTTCATTTGCTGCAAAGAATCAAGAGAGCCACACTGAAATTCGAGGAGGTTTGCATTCAAAATATTCACGTAATGCTTTTGGCCTCATACTGAATAATATGTTGTATTCGATGTTAAATCAGATGAACTGGAAGTGAGGGACGAAGCTATAAAAATAATTTTAGCCATTAAAATTTAGATAAGATTGATTGAAAATGATTTCATCGATTTATAGTATCTAATTTATATATATATATATTCGATAAAAAATTAAAAATTAAGACAAGTTGAACTTTCAATCTAATTCAATATATTGATTTTTCATTTTTTTTAGGAGAGGGAAGCCAACCAAAAAGGCTAAAAAAATACCAAAATAAATTTTGATGCTACATTGGTCACAGTTGATCGTCCTGCCAAACTGGAATTTGTGTTCCTGGATTCACTGAAAAATTTAGATAATGAATACGAGGAGTAAAAGAGGGATAAATTAGAGTTGCCTGATTTGCCTTCACACTCACAAATGCTGAAAGAGCTAAAATTAACAACTTCAGCTTCCCAATCGGTTTATGGAATTGAAGCAAGGCATAGGCATATCATTACACGAACAAAGTTTTGCATGAAGATAATAAGGCCTTCCTTTGCTTCAAAGGGCTCTTATGTAGAGCAGTTTAATATGATGGCATGATAAAAGTTACTATTATCCCTAGAACATTCATGTATCTTTATAATGTCTTTATAACTTTATGCATTACAGTGATTAATATAAAAAGAAATTTAAAAATTAGTAACTAGTAGATATTTAAGGAATGTTCAAATTACAATGGTAGCTTATGTTAAATCATCATCCCTTCATTTGTTTCTAGCAGAGTTTCATACTTATTTGCTTTTGTTTCATTGATAACAGAAAAAAATAATGCTACAAACAATATATTGCAATGATAATGACATAAAAATATCTCATTTAATGAGGTAAAATGCTGCTTATTTGAGATATTAGGGTGGGGTGTGGATAAATTTCACTTAAATGTTACTTTCGTATATGTCTATTCATTTTAATTTGAATAAGATAAATTTACAAATTTTTCTGGATTGAAATTATGAAGATTTTAATGCAATTTCTTATGTAAATTGTAATAAAAAACTACAAAGGATTTCTGAGGGCCTTCAAAATAGACGATCTTTAAACTGAATGCTCAAAAATTGTTCAAGCTAGAAACCTACTTTTTGGTGTCAGTACTTACGCATTACAGCTACCAATACTCAACTTCTTCTATTTGATACATTTTGATTATCCAAAAAAAGTTGAAATCGACTCACAGCGACCTAGTGTATCAGTGCTTAGTGCACCACAATCATCAAAGTCTCATGTCTAGTACATAGAATAATGTACTAATGTCAGGAACATGAATAGTGTACAGTGATAATATACATGTATATGGACAGTGCTTAGGTGCACCAAACTCATCAAAGTCGCATGTCTAGTACATAAGAATAATGTACTAATGTCAGGAACATGAATATGTACAGTGATAATATACAGTGTATATGGACAGTGCTTAGGTGCACACAACTCATCAAAGTCTCATCTAGTACATAGAATAGAGTACTAATGTCAGGAACATGAATAGTGTACAGTGATATTATACGTATGTACGTGATTAGGTGCAACCAATCCATCAAAAGTATCATGTCTAGTACATAAAATACTATTAGTAGTCAAGAACAGTAATTCATGTTATATGTGCGCGTGCGTGGGTATGTGTGTGAAGGGGGTTTCAAGTATAATGTTGGCGGATTACAGGAACATGGAGGCTTTGAAAGATGTCTTGCCTCCTAGTCGCCTCAGGCTGTAGAATACCTGAGCTGTACTAGTACAGAGGGTGAAATCCCAAATGGACAACCTGTTGGTCGTGGGTATCACCACTGATGTTTAAGTGTAGAATCCTGGTGGTTGTACAATTCATGACATGCAACACACCACTTTAACCCTTACTTAGGCTAGACTTATGCCAGCCATAGCACTTATATAATTGTCTAAATCCTATTGCCATTGTGGCAAGCTCCAACCCCTTTTTATAATATATGTGCTTGAAATTAGTGAATGAGAGCCTTGGTGTCTTGTGTATGATATTACACAGCATCTAGTGATGAGGTTCCAGTTCTGGAACGCTAGGAAGTGTGGAGTACTCCTTCATGGGCCTCATGATGCTCCAAGGTCCACACTGACGCCAGAGAGGTAGTACCTGTTAGTGTTCCATACATATATATATATATATTATATATATATATATATTATAATTATACCAACCTTCCGCACGAGCAGATGGACACAGGTTAATTTCTTAAGTGGGGTTTAACAGGTTTGAATTCAGAGTTTCCTTCTCCTAGACTGTTAATTTGCCTTGGTTAAAGAGGCCAGTCTAAGCGCTCCTATTCCCAGATTTGAAGGAAATTGGATTCATTCCTTTCCCATGGATATTAGCGCCATGTGATATGCAAAGAGCTTCGTCCAGTTTGAACTCGGGTCGACGAGTCCATTTCCCTACGACTCTAACCATAACCATATATGGGTTAAATAGGAAATGTGTTTTCAAATGAGTTTAAAAGAAAATGTTTAAAATGACTTATGGGGAGAGCTATACCAATCAAGAATTAATGAAAAAATTCTTCAGCATCTAGATCTTGGTTTGTTGGTATAGTTTGTTTTACGCATATCAACCTAAGTGGGTCATTTAATGGCCGATAAAGTTTTCAAATAAAGTAATTCTTAATGGATCCTCTCAATTTTTTTTATAAATACTTTTTTCTATTTAATCATAGGTGGGACCCTAACAGGTACTACCGTCATCCACGGTCAGAGTGCATCAGGGAGCAATGGTGATGGAGGGGTGCTCACATAAGGCGTCCCAACCCTCCAAAACTGGAACCCTCCAATTAGAAAGAGTTTAATGTCATTCCAGGACATGAAGACCTTCGGCAGACACCGTTACGACATAGATAACGCAACAAGTTTTAACATGCCGCGTAAAATCAACCAACAACTAACTAACCAGACATAGATAAGTCAGTGAAACAAAGACACGTAAACTTGTTGCGTTAGTTACTATGTCGTAAGGTGTTAAGGTTCTGTCATGTTGGGAATGAATTTAAACTCTTTCTAATGGGAGGTGTCCAGTTTTGGAGTTCTGGGGAATGTCGAGGCTGCCACCCGCGTCCATCACCCTTGCTCCTGCATGCACTCTGACTGGAGGGTTTAGTACCCTGGTTTAGGGTCCCACCTAGGATTAAATAGAAAATGTATTTAAACAAAAATTGAGTATCCATTAAGAATTACTTTTATTTGAAAACTTTATCGGCATTAAATGACCCACCTTAGGTTGATATGCGTAAACCAAACTACTACCAACACCAAACCAAATCTATGCTCACAGAAATTTTGTTTCATTAATTCTTCTGATGGATATCCAATGTCATTTTAAACATTTTCTTTAAAAAAAAAGCTAAAAAAAAAAAAAGCAAAAATAAACTCATTTGAAACACCATTTTCTATTTAACCCATATATGGTCTAATGGTTAGAGTCGTAGGAAATGGACTCGTCCACCCGAGTTCAATACTGACGAAGCTCTTATCCATACTTCACATGGCGCTAATATCCATGAGACAAGGATGAATCCAATTTTCCTTCAACTTGGGAATAGGAGCTGGGTACGACTGGCCTCTTTAACCAGGCAAATAACCACGTCTAAGGCAGAAGGAAAACTCTGAATCACCTGTTAACCCCACGTGAAGAAATTAACCCTTGTGTCACATCCGCTCGTGCGGAAGGGTTGGTATATATATAGTATACTATATACATATATAATATATATATATATATGTAATCGGCACTAAAGGTACTCCCTCTCTGGGTCAGTGTGGACCTTTGGAGCATTGAGACTGAAGGAGTACTCCACACTTCCTAAGCGTTCCAGAACTGGAACCTCATGGACAACACCTAGATTGCTGTGTAATACATTATCGCACAGACAACCAAGGGCCTCTCATTCACGATAAGTAATTTTCAAGCACATATATATAAAAGGGGGGGTTGGAGGCTTGCCACAATGCGCAATCGGATTTAGATCATTATATTAGAGTAGCTATGGCTGGCTAGTCTAGCCTAAGGTAAGGTTAATGTGTGTTTAGCATGTATCGAATTGTACAACCACCAAGGATTCTACAACTTAAACATAAGTGGTTGATACCCACGACCACCAGGTTTCCATCTTGGGATTTCAACCTCTGTACATGTACAGTCCAGTTTGTAATTCTACAGCCTGCAGGCGACTAGGAGGCAAGACATCTTTCAAGCTTCCATGCTTCCGGTAGCCGCATCCGCCAACAATACTTAAACGCCGCCTTCATCACACATGGGCACCCACCGAGTAGCAAGGGATGGACAGCGCAATCATACATGGATTATATTATTACTGCCTTCTTGACACTAATACATTATTTTATGTACTAGACATGATACTTTGATGGTTGTGGTGCCACGCACTAATCACTGTACTATGGATCCACATGTATATTATCAACTGTACACTATTGCATTAGGTTCCTGACATATAGTACATTATTGCTTATGTACTGACCATGAGACTTTGCTGAGTTTGTGGTGCACCTAACCAATGGTCCATCGGTAAAATACATGTTATTCTCACTGTACACTATTATCAGTCTGACATAGTCATTATTCTATGTATCAGATCTGAGACTTTGATGAGTTGTTGCGAGTGCACCTAAGACGTCTATATCATGTATAATTATCAAACTGTAACACTATGTCATGTTCCGACATTAGTAACAGTTTCTTCTAATTGACTAGACATGAGACTTTGATGAGTTGTGGTGCACCCCTAAGCACGTACCTAGGGTATGCTTCGGTCGATTTTCACTTTTTTGGAATATCAAATGTATGAGACAAATGAAGAAAGTTGAGTATTGGTATGGTAATACTGGACACCAAAAAGTAGAGTATTCTAGCTTGAAACTCAATTTTTGAGCATCTCAGTTTTAAAGAATCGTCTATTATGAAGCCCTCAGAAAATCCTTGTTTTTTTATACATTTTACAATAAGAGAAGTGCATTAAAAATTCTCATAATTCACTCCCAGGAAAAAATTTGCTAATTTTCTTATTCAAATAAATGAATAGACCTATATCGAAAGCTTAACATTTACAGTGAAATTATAACCCACCGGCTACTATACGGCATGATCTCAAATAAGCAGCATTTTGTAGAGCCTCATTAATTGGAGATATGTCATTAATGACATTGCAATATATTGTTGTAGCATTATTTTTCTGTTATCATTCGAACCAGCAAAGCAATAAGTATGAACTCTGCTAGAACAAAATGAAGGGATGATGATTTACATAAAGCTATGTTCCATTTAATTTGAACATTCCTTAAAATCTACTAGTTACCTAATTTTAAATTTCTATTTTATAATCACTGTATGCATAAAGGGTTAAAAGACATTATAAAGATATGAATGTTTAGTATGGGAATAATAGTAACTTTATCCAGCCCATTCATAATTAAACTGCTCTACGAATTAAGAGCCTTTGAAGCAAAGGAAGGCCTTATTTCATGGCATAAAAACTTTTGTACATGATATGCCTCATGGCCTTGGCCTCCATTCCATAAACCGCGCGATTGGGAAGCTAAGTTGTTACATTTTTACTGCTCTTCTTTTCAGCAGCTTGGTGAGTGTGAAGAAGCCATCAGGCAATCAATTTTATCCCACCTTTGAGACCTCCAGTCATTATCTAACAAATTTCTTCCAGTGATATCCAGGCACACAATTCCATTTTGAGAACAGGACGATCACATGTGACGCAATGTGTAGCATCAAAATTTTATTTTTGGTCATTTTTTTTAAGCCCTCTTTTTGTTGGCTTCCTCTCCTTGCTGAAAAAAAAATCAATGAAAATCATATATTGATTTAGACCTGAGACAGTTCAACCTGTCTTAATTTTCATTTTTTATCATGAAATTAGGATATTATTTTAAAATTGAAAATCTAAAAATCGATGAAATCAATTTTAAATCAATTTATCTAAGTAATTACTTACGCGCATGGCTAAAATTATTTTTATAGCTCGTCCTCACTTCCGTTCATCTGATTTAAACCCCATGAATACAACATATTTTCAAGGATAAGGAGGCCCAAAAGCATTACGCTGATATTGTTTGAAATGCACCTCCTGAATTTCAGGTGTAGCTCTTTGATTCTTTGCAGCAAAAGGTTGAAAAGTATACGTTGCTGGTTATGAAATTATTGTCTCTTTTAATTTCAACCGCTAACTGTGCATAAACTTTAACAATAACTGATTAGGCTCATGTAGTTTTGATATGTTTTCAGTGTAATTCCCACAAGTCCACAAACACATTAGTCTGGTAGCTAACGTCACCACTTGCTGATTTATGGTCGCAATTTCCATGCCAGCCATATCTAAGGTGCGACTTCCCGTGAAATACCTTACTGCATATTCTAGAAGACGGGAGTATCTGAATCCACTACTCAGATCATGTCTGTAGTAATGCTAGAATATTGGCTCTCCCAGAGACTAACTATCGGTTCAAATTTGATTGGGGTAAATTAATGATATTCATTTGTACACAATTTCCTAATTTGGACAATACATGATCGTTGGAGCTTCTTGGTGCTGGCAATGTGCCTTTAAAAACCGCGCTCTGAACAGGGACAGCTCATGTTTGATGTAGAGAGCAACCATGATGGCAGTTTCCTTTTAGTTGTTTCCTGCTAACTGAAAGTTAAGTGCCGAGCTTCACAGCCAGTAATGTATGAGGTCGGTTCCAGTAAAAACAGCTTTTAGGGTATCACACTGTCAACGTCCCCAAAAACACTAAAGAACCTACTCTGCTAGAACAACACCCAAGTTTTGCTTCCAGTAATTGGGGAATAACTTGGTGTCGCAGGCTCTTTCCACTTTTACACCACACCCATCCTTTTGTAATGTCAAATGGTGTTCTGTTGCCCTTCATTTTTAAATTGAGTGGTTCTTTCCATCTACCTCCACAGAATTTCTGTTGTATAAGAGAGTATTTTATCCTGTCTTCATCAACACCCAATACAATAATTTTTTCAGTTTTAATCAATGTGTTTTGATGGGCATTAGTTTTTTGTATCTTTCTTTTTGCACGGGACCAGCGGCTACATATGCTCTATTTTTTAGATTATCTAAATTATGTTTTTGAATATCTACACTCAGGTTGAGAAGGCCCTAGCCTGTTAGAGATCTAATTACGAGAAAGGCATTTGCCAAGACTTGATCTAGTATCGATGAAACATCACCGCTCGATCAACTCAGTAGCATACCGAGGAATATTTTTAAAAGGCTACATAAACCTGTTGGGATTCTGTCGCCAAGGCTCATATTTCATCTATTTTCTCGACTATTTATGAATGGAAACTCAATAATGAGATCCTTGATCATAAGATGTAGCCAGGCAATAAGAGAGGAATCAATTTGTTTTTTGTCTTTTTTCCTTCTACTACAGTCACTTGTTAGGTTTCGAATGGCAGCTTTCTGATCCACAGGTCCAGCTGGACACTACCCTTGGGTCAGCTATTTGCCCTCTGGTCTTTTAGATACTCTCTTCTTCCATTGGTACCTGAAATATTAGATTTGTAATTTATGTTGAATAAATACATCGACTAACCAACTGAAATCTCCAAACATATTATATTCACAATAGAAAGAAAACTTTTCTAACTTATTTACAGATCATAAAATATCATTTAGGAAATTCAATTGAATTAAATATGTTTATGATATCGGATGATATTTGGAAATTTTTTTTTTCATCTAAAAAGAACAAAATAGAAAACAATCAACTTTACCATTATCTTTGAGAGGACAAATAAAGCAGGACAATGGTGTGCCTAGTCCTGACAATTTTTCTTTTTGCATTCACATTTTTTGTCTTCCACAACTTAAAATTGGCAAATTTGCGACAGGAACACTGAGACACAGAAATGTCAACCAATGTAGTCCAGTTTTTTACCCATCATTTTTCTTTTGGCTGAAGAAATAGATTTTTAATTACTGATGCGCTTTTTCGAAAATGTCTTTTTAAGTTTAATTATAAATAGACATTTTGTTGGATCACCAGAGGCAACGGGGATTAATGCATTCCAGAGATATCACTTATATTTTTTGCCATTAATTTTAAAATATTGAATGTTTGTTAATGAACAAGTATTTTTAGAAAATAACTATATGAATTATTTGTTAAATGTTGGCGGCTGTCGGAACTTATTTTAAGGAGAAGGTGCCCTCCAAAATGAGTAGAAGAAGCACTACGCAGTTCGTTTTCCAACCATTTTTGTTAGAAAAACTATCTGAAAAAAATGTTTTGTGTTTATACTAAAATATATCTTTTATTATAGAAAATAGAACAACTTAAATAATATGCTCAAGAGTGAGAATTTAAAGAAATGGAAAATATAGAAAAAGATAAAATATGTCTTTACTTACCATATAGGATAAGGCAAATCGCTTGGCTAGCAAGCAAAAAACAAATTCGACATGAAATAATGTTTCAAAAATAAAATAAACAAACTTATCTATCAAGGGAATTAACGCTACTTGATTTCTTTTTTCTAATAATTAAGGTTTGTTAAAATAAAAAAGGAAAAATGATTCGTAATTATTTTTCTGTTTTAAAATCAGCTTCCAATGAATATCAAATGTAAACAACAAAACGTGTTGCATACGGTAGTTTCCTTTTTAAAACGCGGCCCAGAATTTTGGTTCATAAACATTTCTTAAATTAAATAATTTTTGTAAAATAAAGAGCATTTTCTTTTTTATTTACTTTTTATTTAATCTACGCAGATTGGGCATGCGTATTGAGACTAAAATAAAATCTTTTATTAAGCCTATTTTTTACATGTTTTCAAACTACGGTTTAATCTGAACCTACCTTATATTTCGGTAACCTGATGCGAAATTCAAAACATTCGATTTTGTGTATATTTATGGCGATTGCTCAAACAATGGTAAAGTTTGTATAGAAAATTTTGGAGTACAATTATTCTTTATGTTAATTAGCAACTTTCTTCCGTTTGACAACTTTAAGGTTGGTAGAAAATCGACACTACCCTACTGTACACATACCTGTTTATTATCTTATGTACACTATTCCTATTCTGACATTATACATTATTCTAGTGTACTCAGACATGAACTTTTGAATGAGTTGTGGTGCACCTAAGCCTGGTACATATCATGTATATTTCACTGTACACTCCAGATTCCATGTTTCCTGACATTAGACATTATTCTATGTACTAGACATGAGACTTTGATGAGTTGTGGTGCACCTGCGCACTGTACACAATAAATTTCAATAATTAATTATGTAATTTATTAAAATAAGATCTTTTATTTTCTTCCCCATTGAGATGTTTATATGTTTTTTTATTGCTAGTGTTCGTTAACTGAACTGAGTTATTTGGAGAATAGACAACTAATCAAAAATATATTTTTCTCGAAGTCCAACATTCTCATGCGAGGGAAATAGCCCACATACTTTCTGACCCGTTTGTTTTTCAAACAATAATAATGATAACCATTAACCCTAGGAAGCATACGCCTATGTAATCAATTCGATAAACATTATACTTATATTTCTTATGTATCTGATATGGGTCCGTTGTTTGTTTTTCATTACGAACTGCAGACCTTTCTTTTTGGCTTTTTAGTGCTCTTTATCATATTGATAAACCCATCAGAAATAACACCCAGGCTGTTAAGATTTGCTTCGATCGAGTGGAAGCCATTTTGCTTCCTGCCCATAATCGCGCCTAGCCCAAAAGCTGATGCTTTCCTAATCATACTAACTTTCTCACGTTGGCTCATCTATGAGAGAAATCACTGTCAAAACACCAGGTCAAAACCTGCCAATCAAATTCCCTGTGTTTTTCCACAAACCGTTAGTTTGTATATAGCTACACTATCGGCTACATAATTGATTAGGCAATCCTTCATTATGCGAGGTGCGGGGGGTTAGGGAATCGTGTACTTATAAAGTTTCTCCTACTATATTACCATAGCTGGAGGAGGATATTTGGATTCATACCTTTCGACCAAGGGTATAGCGGCTATGTGAACTATTGCTTCGTTCAGGATTTGAACTCGGGTTGACGAGTCCATTCCTACGACCTCTAACCATTACACCACGGCTCTAATAGGAGAAAGAAGTACGATGGTGTCTCTCTGGTTGAACCCAAAAAACTAATTCCTACACTAACTTTCTCACGTTCACTCAGGTAAATCAGAAGAAAGAGGTCAATACCAGGTTAAAAATCTGTCTATCAATCCTTGTTTTTTCCACATGAACATTAGTTTTATACAAGTTACACTCGTACACAATTGATAGGCTACTTATGTATTATGTGTATATAAATCGCCGATTTTTTTTTCAATGCATATTATTACATTGCCCCGTCCCGAAACCAGGTATGAGCCAGAGACATTTGACGAATGTTAATTCGTGTACTGATTTTTTATTATTTTCTAGATTTTTGTAAGATGAGGCTTGAAGATTAGTATATTTCTTTTATTCGGGACTAATTTTGTCTTCATCTTCATTGTTATCTGTACACAGCGTTATTGGTCTTTCATGCTTCATCTGTTATCTGTACCAGCGTTCGGACGTCTGCCTCCCGGCCTTCTTCAGTGTATTTTTGTCACTAGGAAACCTTCTCGGACTCAGTTCCGTGACTGGCTGCCAACTTAAGACAATAGGTTCCCGAGTTCAAAAGAAGGTCACATCGAGTCTGAGATGGTTCCGATTCGACAAAAAATACCTGAAGAGGCCGATGGGCAACATCCGCCGCACGTTGTCAGATACAATGATTTTTTATTGTCTGCCCAGATTATAGTTTCCAGTTTTGAGAGTATATTGATGATTTTTTCCTGTTTTTATCTTCCAGTTGCCTTGTCGGGTCTTCTTATCCTTACCCTCACTGCATGTTCTTCATTCATGTGCATAACACGCGGACAGAAAGGGATACTACAACGGAAGGCCTCGAAAACAGACAGCTGTACCCTGAGGATACATTCCGCCAACATTGGCGTTTATGTACACTCCAGCCGACGGTCTTCCCATTCAGCTAACGAAGAGAAATGGTTTATATGAAATATAGATAAAATTAAGATAAGTAATATAAAATAAAATAAAAAAGACTCGGGTGATACAGGAAGGCAGATATCAGGAGAAAGGATGGCAAAGGTAAAGAGAGCACCGCAAAACTATGATAGAAGGTTGTTTGAGCTTTGTCTATGATGTATTTGCAGAACAGGCAAGATTTTTAAAAATGTCTCAGCCTAACATCTCAAAAACTGACTCCCCATTCACAAGAAATTAATACCAAGTAGAATAGTACGGACAACAACGAACTTAGGCAACAAAACGAGAACAAAACAAGCAGTTATCAAACACGGGGGTGTATCTCCTTTTCCAGAAGTGGAGGGATAGTTTAATATAGATGTTCAGATAAGAATAATATGAATAAAAATTCACTCTGGTATCATATTTCAACAAGAAAGGAGATATTACGAAAATTCATAAACTTTAAAATTAAAGTTTTGTTTCATCTTTGTCTAGACAGGCAACCATTTTAATGGAAGCCATCATACCGGAAGGCTGCCTCTTATACACAAGATATATTGATATTATATTCATCATATACCCAGGCGGAAAAGAAAACAATTCCCTAAGCAACTTATCTATGAACCACGCACTCTATCAACACAAGCACACCTATTTTATATTTCCTAGTATATATTGTCAAGACACAACTCAAAAACAAAAACACTACATCAAAATCCACAAACACACACAACACATCTATAAAAATCGCTTACACCAAAACATTTAAAACAACTCCAATTCACTAAAATAGAACCTAAGCGAATCAGTACTGACAACAACGAACATTAAATCAACAAAACAATGGACTAATACCACAACAATTTGCAACATGGTAAAATCTCCAGACGTTAAATAGAAAACTAGGGTTAAATCGAACTTAACGGAGCCTAAATCCCACCATCATATATCACCTCGCCAAAGAAAAACAGATACAAGCCAAATGAATAGCAGAGCCTTAACCAAATTTAATACATTTCAGTGTTGATATAATAATAATAGAAAGATATAATGCATTGTTATTTACTTTAATAGTTTTTCCGGTTAGGCTTACACAGATTTCTCAAGATACGTGGTTTCAAAGTAACTGACCTGAAAAAAATGTGAAGTTTTTAAGAATAAAAGTACCTGAGGTGCATTATATCTTTATTTATTAAAGGTGCGTATCAACACTGAAAATGTCATTAATTCGTTAATTCCCTAATTTTTGGTATTGTTTCTTTCGGTATCGGGTGTAACGATGATTTGGTGGAACTGTACTGCAGAGTTTGATGGTCGGTCAAGTTCGATTTAACCGAAAGTACAGATAGCTAAAAACCATTATTCCATCCAAGCAGGATTACAGCATGAAACTAAAACTAAAAAAAGACCCATATTTCATTCCTCTTGTATAACAACATTTTACACTGCGTCGCGTAGATCAAACCGCTTTAACCAATTATTAAAAAAACCGTTGGGTACTTTTAAAAGGCCAAGTTATGAGGAAGTCTCCCGGTTCCTGCCTGCAAGAAATTGCTAAGCCGGTGACTATTAAAATAACGTCTCCAGGCATGATCGGTGTTACTTGAAAGAAAACACCAACTTAGTGGCGTTAAATGTATTTATAAGCAGTGTGTATGGGGGCTCTTCTTTTTGGCGTAGTTCTTATTTACTTTATCGTAATTTTGTCGAATACCTTGTTCATTTATAGAAATTCTGTCGTAATTCTGCTGTTTATTTATCGTAATTTGTCGTAAGTTCTTATTAGATATAAAGATGGATAGTATAAGATTTGGAAAGACTGAGCATAGAGTAAACAAATACATATAGATAGATATGAACCAAATGGAGGATAGACAGATAGGATATTTTCTACAAGTAAATGTATTTGTGGGGTATCGCTTCTTTTTTTTGTCGTATTCTTGTTTATTTAAACTAAAACAAAGACATTGTCAAACAACACATGAATAAAAAGAAATATGAGAAAGTTGACATAGCTGGGGAACGGTTATTTTAATAGTCACCGGGTAGCAATTTCTGAGCAGGAACAGGTGTACGCCACCACTTCCCCATAAATTAACATTTTAAAATGTAAAATCCCAACGTAAATGATATTTTTCAAAGAACCGAAGCATAAGTGTGATAGGCGTTATTTTTTTCTATTTTCAAAAAATAAGAATTGATAGGGAACTCTATCAGCGATAGGTTTAAAGACTTACTGAATACACCTTACTCGCATTATGCTCACTTAGCTCAGTCGGTAAGAGCGTCTTCGCTAATGCATCTCAGAATCCAACAAGGTTCCTAGGTTCGATTCCCGGTCCTCGCCAACTCAGGGAAGCGTATGAGTAGCACAGAGATACTGTGCGGAAAAGTAAGGGGCTGATGGTAGGTGTGGCGACCTTAAGCACACTCTCAGGACCGCAAGAAAAAACGTATCTCCATTGGTATAGCTCAGTGAGAGAAAGGGAATGAGACTACCCTTCTTCGCTGATCTGGCTGATTACCAGACATAGGGGCCGCCCAGATTCTTTCTTTATCGTGACTTTTGTTATATACTATTGTTAATAGGGGCCGATTTTCTTGAAGTCGGTAGACAGGTTCAGCTAGGAATCACAAATGTTCCTTAGGGTTCGATACCGGCCCTCGTCAACTCCGCGTATGAGTAGGTAGCATTGTGATCTGTGCGGTAGAAAGTGAGAAGCTGAGATTTTGTGCTGGCGCTCGCCAACTCAGGATGTGAAAGTAATCCTGTTTGGTCTACGCACTAGTGAGAGAAGGGGTATATGACTCTCCCTTCGTCGGGCCTGATTCTGTGCTGATACCGTACTATTAGGCCCGCCGCCCCGACTAAACTACTGTGACGCTTTATATATTTGTTAAGACAATAAAACTACAGAACAACAATCTTTGTCTACACACCGTAAACGCAACAGTCGTAAATACACATTTCTCGTATTATTCATGGATTATTCCGGAACTATTCGACCTCATCTTGTCATTGTATATGCGTTTCGCCTCCGAGTGCCTACGGTCCTTTGCAGGTATGTTCTGTCGACTCGGGAAGTTTCTTCCGGACCGTTCCACTCGCTGTTCCAGGAACTTCTTTCTCTGCAGACTCGGGGAAGCTTTCCTAGTCGTAATCGGAAAGCCGCTCGCGGAAATTTGGAACCTACCAATTTTATTAATCCGAACAGGGAGCATCGTCTGTCTCGCTGATTGACATGCCGCTAACATACGTCGTCATAGCTTGGGCACAGGCGTTAAGCTGTGTTTGATTTTCGTATTCCTGTTACTGCTGCCCATTAACAAGGTGAGTTAAACTATATGCAAGTTTTGGAAATAACTGTCACTCTAACCTAAACTCCCTTTATTCGCACTAGGCTATGTATCCGGAATTCGGCATTAAAGTCCGAAATAATCCAAACAATACTAAAAACAAAACAACCTCATCTAGAAAAAAAAATTCCGAGGAATACAATTGTTTCCTATTTCTCTGAATGTTTGAGATGAGGCCTAAAGATTCGCAGACAATTTTTTCCAAGTAAAATACTATCTCCGCAATTCCAGTAGAAAATTATACTAAGAACAATAATCTGCACGGAGTTATCACAACGAACTTAGAAAACAAACCAGCAAACTAAACTGCAGTTCTCATGCTGTGGAGCTATTTCCATACGGTAGTAATAACAAACATGATAGCTAGAAACACTATTTCCATCATAATCTATTTAACCAAAAAAAAAAAAGAAGCTATAACCGCATCCCCTAATTAAGAGACGATTTAACAACACTCTCCCACCAACTAGTCCCTACATAGATCAAAGTACCGTGGGTTATTCTAAGTCTGTTGG
>CM042162.1:89198626-89206126 GCA_023376005.1 Doryteuthis pealeii
GTACACAGAAGTGATAAATCTCATTCTACGTTGGGATATTACTTTAAAATGTATTATGGGGATAGTGCGTCCGGTCTTCCTGTCTCAGAAATTGCTACCTTTCGGTGACTATTTAAAAATGCCAGCTATGTCGTCTCAGATTGTCTTTTATTCGTTTGTTTAATGTTTTGTTTTTGTTTAAATAACAAGAATGAGCTATCTTAATATGGAAAAATCCATTTGTTCATTATCTTATATTATGGATATCCAACCAAACTTAAGTACATTTCAAAGAAGACAATTAGATTACTCAAGAATTCGTAAATTTAAAGAACAGGAATTAATACGATAAATAATAAGAATACACTTAATATTAAGAGCCCCTAATACTATTACGCCAAGTTGTGTGAAAATATGCAAGCGGCGTTAAAATCCGGGTATTATTTGAACAGGAACGGGGACACTTCTATAAATGCTTAATAATATATCGTTTAATATTTTGGTTGCGGTTGGATGAGTGTTATAATATGGTTGTTACATAGTTAGGGATGAAATATGGTTTTTTTTAGTTTTTAGTTTTAGGTGTCTCTGATTTGGGGATGGAAATGGTTTTAGCTATCTGTCTTTCGGTTAAATCGAACTTGACGGACCTAATTCCACCATCGTAAGTCACCCCGACGAAAGAAAAAATACCAAAAATCAAGGAATCAACCGAATTTAATTAAATTTTCAGTGTTGATATATTAATAAATAAAAGATATAATCCACCAGTTATTTTATTTAAAAACTTTCACATTTTTTCAGGTCAGTTAACTTTGAACCACGTATCTTTGAGAATCTGTGTTACGCCTAAACGGAAAATTTTTATTTTAAATAAAATAACTAGTGCATTATATCTTTTATTTTCAACACTGAAAATTTCATTAAATTTGGTTAATTTCCTGATTTTTTGTATTTTTTCTTTGGGCGGGGTGATATATGATGGTGGAATTTAGGCCCGTTAAGTTCGATTTAACCTGTTTTTTCTATTAACGTCTGGAGATATTTACATGTTGCAAACTTTGTTTTAGTTTATTGTTTTGTTGTTTAAGTTCGTTGTTGTCAGTACTGATTCGCTTTAGTCTAATTTTTAGTGAATTGGGAGGTTGTTTTTAAAATGTTTGGTGTAAGCGATTTTTTATAGATGTGTTGTGTGTGTTTGTGGATTTTGTGTGTAGTGTTTTTGTTTTTTTTGAGTTGTGTTCTTGACAATATATGCTAGGAATCATAAAAATAGGTGTGCTTGTGTTGATAGAGTCGTGATTCATAGTTAAGTTGTTTAGGGGACTGTTTTCTTTTCCGCCTGTGTATATGATGAATATAATATCAATGTATCTTGTGTATAAGAGGCTGTCCTTCATGACTTCCAGTAAAATGGTTGCCTGTCTAGACAAAGAGCAAACAAACTTCATCTTAAAGTTATGCATTTTCGTAATATCTCTTCTTGATATGACCCACGTAGTGTTTTTATCATTATTATCTTATCTAATATTATATTAACTATTCCCTCCACTGCTGAAAAGGAAGAGACACCCCCGTGTTGATAACTGCTGTTTTAGTTTCTCGTTTTGTTGTCTAAGTTCGTTGTTGTCCGTACATATTCTACTTGGTATTATTTCTTGTGAATGGGGAGTCAGTTTTTGAGATGTTAGGCTGAGACATTTTTAAAAATATTTGCCTGTCTGAAATACATCATAGACAAAGCTCAAACAACTTTATCATAGTTTTGGGTGGCTCTCTTTTACTTTGCCATCCTTTCTCCTGATATCTCTTCCTGGTATCACCCGAGTCTTTTTTATTTTATTTTATCATTATTATCTTATTTTATCTTATTCATATAAACCATTCTCTTCGTTGCTGAATGGGAAGACCGTCTGGGGTATACATAAACGCCATGTTGGGAATATCCTCAGGGTCGCTGTCTGTTTTCGAGGCTTCCGTTTCGTAGTTCCCTTTCTGTCCGGTGTTATTGCACATGATGTACAGAACTGCAGTGAGGGTAAGGAAGAAGACCGACAAGGCAACTGGAAGAAATAAAAACAGAAAAAATCAATTTGACACTCAAAACTGAAACTATATCTGGGAGACAATAAAAAAATCATTGTTATCTGTACAACGTTTAGGTTGATGTGCCCTCTGGCCTTCTTCAGCTATTTATTGTCGGACTCGGGAACTTTCTCGGACTCGGGAACCATCTCAGACTCGGGAACCTTCTTTTCGAACTCGGGAACCTTATTGTTTTAATTGGGAGCCATCACGGAACTTTGAACCTACTGGCTCCCAATTAAGTCAAGAATGTTCCCGCGTTCGAAAAAAGGTTCCCGAGACCGAGATGGTTCCCGAGTCCGAGAAGGTTTCCGACCCCAACAAGAAATACCTGAAGAAGGCCTGAGGGCACATCGACCGAAACACTGTACAGATAACAATGAAGATGAAGACAATAGTCCGAATAATACAAATAATACTAATCATCAAGCCTCATCTAAAAAAATCCAGAGAAATAATAAAAAATCAGTACACGAATTAACATTACGTCAAATGTATCTGGCTCATACCTGGTTTTGGGACCGGAGCAATGTAATAATATGCATTGAAAAAAAAACTAAATCGGTAATTTATGTACACATAATTCATAAGTAGCCTATAAATTGTGTACGAGTATAACTTGTATAAAACTAATGGTTTCATGGGGAAAAACGAGGATTTGATAGACAGATTTTAACCTGGTATTGACCTCTTTCTCTGATTTACCTGAGTGAACGTGAGAAAGTTAGTGTAGGAAATTAGTTTTTGGTTTCAAACCAGAGAGACACCATCGTACTTCTTTCCTATTAGAGGCCGTGGTGTAATGGTTAGAATCGTAGGAATGGATTCGTCAACCCGAGTTCAAATCCTGAACGAAGCTATAGTTCACATTGCGCTAATACCCTTGGAAAAGGTATGAATCCAACTACCCTCCCTCCAGCTATGGGTAAATAGTAGGGAAGACTTTATAATATATACGATTCCCTAACCTCCCGTCGCATAATTGAAAGATTGCTAGTCAATTATATACGATAGTGTAGCTTAAATCAAACTAACGGATTTGTGGAAAAATACAGGGAATTTGATTGACAGGTTTTGACCTGTGTTTTGACCTGTTCTCTCATTGGACGAGCCAACGTGAGAAAGTTAGATTAGGAAAATCAGCTTTTGGCTGGGTGCTGAATGGGCAGAAAGCAAAATGGCTTTCACTCGATCGAAGCCAAATTCTTAAATGCGTGTTTATCTGACTGGGTTTATCAAATGATAATGAGCACTAAAAACCAAAAGAAAGTCTTGTGTTCGTTAAGGAAAAACAAACAACGGACCCAGATCAGATACATGAGAAATATAAGTATAATGTTTATCGAATTGATTACATAGCGTATGCCTTTCTAGGGTTAATGGTTATCATTATATTTGTTTGAAAACAAACGGGTCAGAAGTATGTGGGTATTCTCCTCGCATGAGATTATGGGACTTTGACAAAATAGATTTTTTGATTTGTTGTCTATTCTCCCAAATAAACTCAGCCAGTTGCGAACACCTAGCAATAAAAAAACATATAAACATCTCAATGGGGAAGAAAATAAAAGATCTTATTTTATAATAATAATAATAATGAAATTTATTGTGTAAGGTGCTCAGGTGCACCACAACTCATCAAAGTATCATGTCTAGTACATAGAATAATGTACTAATGTCAGGAACATGAATAGTGTACAGTGATAATATACATGTATATGTACAGTGCTTAGGTGCACCACAACTCATCAAAAAGTCTCATGTCTAGTACATAGAATAATGTACTAATGTCAGGAATATAAATAGTGTACAGTAATAATATAAATGTATGTGTACTGTGCTTAGGTGCACCACAACTCATCAAAGTCTCATGTCTAGTAATAGAATAATGTACTAATGTCAGGAATATGAATAGTGTACAGTAATAATATACATGTATGTGTACAGTGCTTAGGTGCACCACAACTCATCAAAGTCTCATGTCTAGTACATAGAATAATGTACTAATGTCAGGAATATGAATAGTGTACAGTAATAATATACATGTATGCGTACAGTGCTCAGGTATACCACAACACATCAAAGTCTCATGTCTAGTACATAAAATAATGTATTAGTGTGAAGAACAGTAATAATATACATGTATATCTGCGCGTGCGTGCGTATGTGTGTGAAGGGAGTTTCAAGTATAATGTTGGCGGATTACAGGAAGCATGGAGGCTTTGAAAGATGTCCTGCCTCCTAGTCGCCTCATGCTGTAGAATACACCGAATGTACCTGTACAGAAGGGTGAAATCCCCAAATAGACCACCTGTTGGTCGTGGGTATCAACACTTATGTTTAAGTGTAGAATCCTGGTGGTTGTACAGTTCATGACATGCAACACTCCACTTTAACCCTTACTTAGGCCTTTTTATAATATATGTGCTTGAAGGTAGTGAATGAGAGCCTTAGTGTCTTGTGTATGATATTATACAGCATCTAGTGATGAGGTTCCAGTTCTGGAACTCTAGGAAGTGTGGAGTACCCCTTCATCCTCAATGCTCCAAGGTCCACACTGACCCAGAGAGGTAGTACCTGTTAGTGTTCCATACATATATATATATACCAACCCCTCCGCACGAGCAGGATGTGACACAAGGTCAATTTCTTAAGCGGGGTTGGTATATATATACCAACCCCTCCGCACGAGCAGGATGTGACACAAGGTCAATTTCTTAAGCGGGGTTTAACAGGTTTGAATTCAGAGTTTTCCTTCTCCTAGACTGGTTAATTTGCCATGGTTAAAGGAGCAGTCTACCCTCCTATTCCTCCATAGCTGGAGGGAAAATTTGATTCATTCCTTTCCCATGGGTATTAGCGCCATGTGAATATGCAAACAGCTTCGTCCAGTAATTGAACTCGGGTCGACGAGTCCATTTCCTACGACTAAGACCATATATGGGTTAAATAGGAAAATGTGTTTCAAAATGAGTTTAAAAGAAAATGGTGTTTAAACAACATAAACATTGGATATCCATCAAGAATTAATAAAAAAAAAATTTCTTCAGCATAGATTTGGTTTGGTTTGGTTTGTTTTACGGTATATCAACCTCAGTGGGTAATTTAATGCCGATAAAGTTTTGAAATAAAGTAATTCTTAATGGATACTCAATTTTGTTTATAAATACATGTTTCTATTTAATCCATAGATGGGACCCTAACAGGTACTACCACTCCAGGTCAGAGTGCATCAGGGAGCAATGGTGATGGAGGGGTGCCCCACATTACCCAAACCTCCAAAACTGGAACCTCCCAATTAGAAAGAGTTTAATGTCATTCACAGGACATGAAGACCTTCAGACACCGCTACGACATAGAATAACGCAACAAGGGTTGACATGCCGTAAAATCCAACCAACCAACTAACTAACCAGACATAGATAAATGCAGTAAACAAGAGACACGTACTCTGTTGATTGTCAGCAAGTTCATCTGATAACTCAATTCGTTTAGTTACTGAATTTATTTTTGTTTCGTTATCTTTTTTTTTTTTGAGGGAGGAGTGAGGGGTAAATTGTTTTCTGTTGGTTTGCTTCGTTTCTGTGTTTAAGAAAATAACTCTCTTAGATTTCTATCTTTTCTTTAAACATTTTTTTCTATCTGAAGATCATTTTCCTTTGGTTTATTCCCGCGTATCGACAGTTTTCTTTTTTTTTTTAAATTCCGTTATTATTTACTTATCTTTATTTTCCCAAGTTTTTTCGGTCGCTTCTCTATTGATAATGATTCAAAATTACGAACTTTGACTTTTCTACGGTGTACCCATTTATGAGTCTATCTATCTATCTATCTATGAAGAAAAAGTGACCTGAGAGCAATGGTGATGAAGGGATGCTCCACATTCCCCAAAACTTTAAAACTGTTATTGTTTACTTTTTTTTCTGAAGTTTTTTTTCAGTCGCTTCTTTATTGAGAATAATTCAAAACTACGAACTTTGACTTTTCTACAGTGTACCCATCTATCTCTCTCTCTCTCTCTCTCTCACTCTCTCTCTCTCTCTCTCTCTCTCTCTATATATATATATATATATATATATATATATTATATATATATGAAGTAAATGGAAGTGAATCCGACAGTATGAATTTAACATTTTTAGAAAATAATAATAACATCATTTGTTTTTCTAAAAATGTTAAATTCATGCAAACATACTCACACACACACAACACACACACACACACACACACACACACACACACACACACACACACACCCATATATATATATATATATATATATATATATGTAGAAAAAATGGAAGTAAATCCGACCATAGGTAATATAAGTTTCATTAACGAATGATGTTTGATAAGCCTACACTGCAGTGTTTCGGTCTGTTTAATAAATCTTCATCGGGGCTTTCCTTGGTTTAAGGAAAAAATAAATTATTAATGAAAACAAAAGTCTGCGCGTGCCACACTTCAGTTAATCTTCAAATATGAGGAAAAAAGACATATTTTAAAACGCTGACTAATATCGGCTTCTTAATATTATAACTACGTAATATAATTTTTCCCGAAATTAGTTTCCAAGAATTTTCGAGAAAAATTATGTCACACAGTTATAAAATTAAGACGTCAACGTTAGTCAACGTTTTTAAGTATGTATTTTTTTTTAAGATTTTAATAATTCCACCAATATATATATCCTTATAATATATATATATATATATATATAATATATATATATATATATATTATATATATATATATATATATATATTCAAAACTAGATTCACAAACCACAAACACACCTTCTCTAATATTAAACGAAAAAATGCAACAACGTTAGCTAGCTACATTTGGGATTTAAAACAACAAAACATAACACCGATTATCAAATGGGATTTAATTAAAAAAAACGAGTGCATGTCGGGGCCTGACAGACCCATGCTTCTTGTGTTTACAGGAAAAGTTAGAAATAATTAGATTCCCAAATAAAAATGACTTAATTAATAAAAAGGATGAGTTCCTAGGAAAATGTATGCACAGATTACGCAATGCATTAGAATACCAATAGGATAAAATTGATCAATAACGGCATAATACAGTAAATTATGATATAGCAGTGACAAAGAAAAACTACTAGAAGAAATAAAGAAATAAATTTAAAAAACTTAGCCATATTCTAAACTAACTGACTCCACAAAGGTCAATAGAGTAAGTTGAAGATAGTGGTAAGGGGTAATAAAAAATTACACTCAATCCCCATGATGAAGGTGTTGGAATAACACCGAAACCGCAGTCGGGAAACAACTTCTTTTACAACTATATATATATATATATATATATATATATATATATATATATAATGTGAAAATAAAATGGAAATTAATCCGACAGTATGAATATGATATAATGAAAAAACAAAAGATGTTTACAACTAAATAG
>CM042162.1:89211126-89223626 GCA_023376005.1 Doryteuthis pealeii
CATAGGAACATGATCATATGTTGTATATTGTACAAACGGAAATAGAAATTTCCGGTTAAATTAAACAAAGCAAAGAAAAGACGACAAAAATGACAAAGGACTTTTTTCCGGGTAAAGCGAACAAAAGAATGATGGGTACAATAAGTTCAGAAATAGATTTGCCCGTAATCAGATCAAAAGATAAAGATGCATTGGCAAGGATCGACCGTCGACACGGACCATCGCTGCCAGCGGGCAGTGGGGTCGTCCACCCCTTCCACGTCACCAACGCTAGTCATCCCAGCAGCTGTAGTAGTCATTGTCACCGCTCGCCACCCACCAGACAGGAGAAGGTATAAACGCAAGTTTTTACTATACAGCATGTGTTGTGATTTCATTAAGCGACCACTACATATATCGTCTAGGGTTAGTGACGATACCCGCAGTATACCAGCAAAGCTACGTATGCAGATACACGAAGTAGGGTCGTGAATTTAATGCCGCTATGCAACACATACATCAAAATGAAGCTGGTACCCTGTGTATCACACCCGTACTTCTCCACATAGCGTTTCTCTCAATAGCAATGTTCTTTCTTCGAATGAGAGCATGTATCCCTGCCCGGTAAAACATAGTGTTTCCCTCTCAAACCCTCTTTTATGGGACCGAAGAGATTATAGTGACTATTTCTGTGACGAGCAGGTGAAATCTTTAGTGAAGTAAATGGCTCAAAGAACAGTCAAGAGAATTTTGACACCCTCGTTTATATATACTAGCAAGAATATGCACCCTCCGGGCGCAAGTATTTATGTTTTACTGTAATGAAATATATTAAATTAGGAAGACTAATGAAACTAAATAAGAATGAAGATAAAAATTATTTGAAACAGAGATTTTTGAAGAGATTTTTGGTCATATTCATTAAGATAAAACAAGATAATTAGAAATCAATAATACTAAGCACATATTTATTAAGATCAAACTTTTAATATCAATATGCAAATTAGCCTTCCCCTTCACCCTGTAAACCGCTATTTTGTTGAATATATAAATACAATTGCATGTTAATAGTATGTAGATATGGTCTACAGTGGCTTCGGCCTCTGGACCATTGCTATAATTAACAGCGTCGATCCAGGGGCCATCCCCAGGCAACACCTGCCCCCTCGATTTAAGGGGCAGGGCTGGGTTTATTGCCAGTGCCTGAGGCGCCCCCTTGAGGGGAATGCCGAGGGGATCGACGCAATTTTTCAACTGCCACTCCACGAGCTTCGGCCGTGGGTGGTCCCACGTTAATAGGGACTTTGTGCCTGACCCATACAAGTGGGGTACGCGGTAAATACAGTATGTAGATATGGTCAACCGTATTAATAATGGAAAACAATTTTATTAATAATTGAGGTTTAAATAAAAATAAAATCATAGAGAATGTGACATAAATACCTAATGGAATATTGACTTGAGTAGTAATATAGTTTCGGTTACAGACAGAAGAACACACAATCTTCATTATAATAAGATATATATATATATATATATATATATATATATATAATATATGTGTGTGTGTGTGTGTGTGTGTGTGTGTATATATATATTAAAAACAAGCTCTGAAGTTGCTTTTTTACTCCGGACTCATCGAGAAAGGAACTCCTCTCTCGATGATTCATTCTTGATGGGTATTGAAAATTCTTTTTTTTTTTTACTCAATGAGATTGTTTTATTTTTAAGGGTATTTGTATTAAAAAATGTAATCTATAAATATTTTGTGTTTGAATATAATATCTTTCAACTTTGTAAGAGAGTTATGAGCTCGTGTTGTGTCTCGATTTATGGATATAGATAATGACTAAGTGGCATGTTAGTCTGTAAAAGAGAGTAATCAACTTGGAACCATTATAAAAGTGAGATTGTTTTTTTATTGCTGATTGCTTTCACAAACAAGATTGGTTTGATATTAAAAAGCTTTTAGGGGTCCAGAGTTATTAGTGATAATGGAAGTAACTTCTAAAAAAATTGTTATAGGATTATTCTACTAACGATAAATGATGCGTATCTTTAGATACAACGTTTAATCACTGTTTCATACTGTTAGGAAACATTTGGTTAATGTCACACACACACACACATATATATATATATATATATATATATATATATATATATATATATGTCATATATATATTTTTTTTTTGCTTGAAGGCAATTATAATACATGTATCGCATTACTCAATCAACGTCCCCTTACCTACTATGGTAGAGGCGTGTAAGTATCATTGACAAGGTTAATTTCGCAGGGATTGTTCGTTATGTACCGGCGGCCGAAGCGATATGGTCTCTGACTATGCCTACTGAGGTTCCGGTTTCGATTCCTCTCGGAGGGGAGTCGTTAGTATACATCGCTGATGAGACTTAATAAAGTCGAAACTGTCTGTACGGTGTTCTGCATAGCGAGCCATCCTTTGCCGGGATTCACTTGTCAAGATTATTTTCTATAATTATCGAATTTTATGCGATACATGCATTATAATTGCCTCCAAGCAAAAATATAAATAATAATTTATTCAACAATGCTACTAAAAAACAAACATCCAAAAATCATATATATATATATATATATATATATATATATATTAGTGACCTAACATACATGACATAAATTATGTCTTTTATCCTTGGAAGACAAATTAGCTATCGGAACGTATAATAATGCCTAAAAAAACTACTAAATCAATGGTCAGACATTTTGAAGGGATGACATCCTAGATGTATCAGGCGACTCGACAATTAAGAAAATAAACATATCAATCGATGGTTTAAAAAATAATCTCAGTTACCCCTGTACTCTGTATCTACAATAATGCATTTTGTTTACTCCCGTTTATTTTATCAATTCATCGCAGTTAGTCCTGACAATTCGAACGCAGAAACCCGGGTAGACTTTCTGACTATACCATTTACTATGGTGGACTCTCGTATCTCGAACGATGGATGAGGGTCAGCAGTAAGTGATTTGTTTCCGCCCATGCTTTTTGCATTTCCTTGAGTGGGATAGCAGCCCAGCCTTGCTGCCAGCTTTGAAGCCACACTGACAGATGCAATTTCCTAAAGCAGGGTTCAGATGATTCTTTCCGATTGGATGCTAGATTTTTTCCCAAGCACTCAGGTTACTATTGAGGTGTTTCAAATTGGCCTCCGATTTGTCTTTATAACGTAAGAGTGAACGTCCAATATAAGGCTTAGCATTTGGTAATTGTCCGTATAATATCTTCTTTGGAAGCTTGTTCACATTCATTCTGACAACGTTACCAGCCCTCCTAAGCTGAACTTTTGCTAGTAATGTTTCAATGCCCGTGATGTTGCATTTTTTTAATATTGTGCTATTTTTTACTCTATCATCCCATTTTATACCGCAAATGGCACGAAGACAGTGCATATGAAAGGCGTCAAGTTGGTTTATGTGCTGCGGTAAAGTGTCGAAGTTTCAGCACCATACAATTTTTATTTTAAGAGATATATCTTTGGTATTCCATAATCGATGTTTCTTTCTGATTATACCACTTACTATATATATGGCTGAGGGTCTTCATAACCTGGGTATGATGTTAAACGCTATCTGACGGTGAAATTCCATTTCCCGAGCTATGGGGAATGTGGAGCACCACTTCATCACCATTACTTCCTTGTTCACTCTGACCCGGAGTTATAATACGTGTTAGGGAACCATCTATGGGTTAAATAGAATAAATACTAGGTTGAAAAAAACATTAAGTGCACATGTAGAATTTATAAAACAAAGCGTCTTCGGCATAAAATGACCCAACAAAGGTTGACATGCCGTAAAATCCAACCAACCAACCAACCAACCAACAAACAAACAAACAAACAGGGTTCCATGTTTAATCATCACGAGTCGACACTCATGGTTATGAGGTGGCCCATTAGGCGATATTTCCACTCTGCCAGTGTATTCTAAAGCAGGTGTGTGTGTGTGTGTGTGTGTGTGTGTGTGGTGTGTGTGTGTGTGTGTGAGTGTGTGTGTGTGTGTGTGTGTGTGTAGATGGATAGATATATAACTGGATGACGTCTCACGTCAAAAGTGTCCTATGAGAGCTTAGTAAATAAGAACGAGATAATTGAACACGTCTCATCTGTTGGTTCCGCTACTGAGATTGATAAATCCTTCCTCGGATTTTGCAGTAAAGCTCTGCTTTTGTACAAACGATAACATTCTCTGAACTTGTGGCTTGTCGCTGTGTATTTGCCGCCTTCAGGTAGGTAACCCGGAGATAACGTTATTTCATTATTTTGTCATTTTTGTCTTTTATTTAAGAAATATTTATTTTCGTAAAGCATCAAGCCTTGCATAATATTTCTCTCCATCTAAAAGGTTTCCTCTTTCTTTAAATCAGTCTCCAAGAACTTAAGATTGTTGGTTTGTTGGTTGGATTTTACGGCAGGTCAACATTTGTTGGGTTATTTTATACGAACGACGTCTTGTTTTATTCATTTCTCATGGGTATTCAATTGTTTAAATTGAAATTCAATTTTTTTTTTAAATCATTTAAAAGTGATTTTTCTATTTAACCTATACATGAGACCCTAACATGTACTACCACGCCGAGTCAAAGCGGACCTGAGAGTAATAGTGAATGTGTACTCAACACTCTCCAAAGCGTAATAATTGGAATTTTAACATAAGTTCCTCTAACACTCTTTACCCCTGATTGAACCAGCGACCCTTCTCTTGTGTTTGGCCGTATGTTGGGCTAGACGGGCGCTCGGGGAACCCCCCATCCGATCAATCGGCTGCCCACGTCAAGCCCTAGCACCTATATGATTTTCCCAATCCTATTGCCCTTATGGCAAGCCCCAATCCCTTTTTATCATATGGGTGCTAGAAGGCGGTGGCTGCGGGTCTACATGTCCTGGGAATGAAGTTAACCTCTATCTGATGGTGAGGTTCCAGTTCTGGAGGTTTGGGGAATGTGGAGCACCCCTTCATCAGCATTGCTCCCTGGTCCACTCTGACCTGGATTGATAGTACCTGTTAGGGTCCCATCTATGGGTTAAATAGAAAACATGAATTTATAAACAAAATTGTATTATCCATTAAAAATGAATTTATTTCAAAACTTTGTCGGCATTAAACATTTTTGAATACCAAATTACCAATAGAAGTATTCGGCATAAAATAACCCAAGGGGTTGACATGCCGTAAAACCCAACCAACCAAACCATCTTCCCTTGTGACCTTCACAGCTCTGTACTCCTCCTTTCCCAGCTCCTCCATTCCTCCGTTTTCTGTTCCACCTCTCCTTCCTTCCTCGTTTGATTTACATCGTGCGCTAGCTCTAGTCTATCGACTGAATGATCATTTTTTCTCCCCTCCCTCTCAGAGAAGCAGACGTTTTATCACCAACCTCTACCCATAATGCCTCGGGCGCTTCTATAAAGAGGCCTTTCCTCTCCTCTCTAACTTCTCGTTGTTGCACACCTATTCCTCGTTCACCCGTTCAGTTCCGATGTCAGGCAAGGTGGACTTGCACGCAAAGCAAGTCCCTGCCTGTTTTGCTCGAGGTAAGTCTCTTCTCTCACTACAATAAGTTGAAGTTTAACGTCATACCCAGGAGACTACGACCCTCTGCCATCTCCTTCTACCACACATATGATGAAAAGGCAAGGGGCTTGCCCTAATGGCAATAGAGCCGGGACAATCGTAGATGCTAGGGCTTAACGCGGCTAGACGATAGATTGGAGGAGGCCTCCGACCGTTCGTCTAGCCTAAGTAATGACAAAAGTGGAGTGCTGCATGCCATGGACTGTTCTGCCACCAGAATTCCGTCCTTAAGCATCATGGGTAACCACCGTCGGCGAACAGGTGGCTGCATTGGAGGGGTAGGTCTTAACTCTCTGAAGAGGTGCAGTCGGTATATTCTAGAGCCCCAGTCGACAGGGTGGTATTTTTATTAGTTAAGAATACTTGATATCATACAAAATTCTGCAAATTATTTGTATTCGATAATACTTGATGGCATATACCGTATTTGACGGCATATAAGACGCATGGGAATATAAGACGCACCTCCATTTCAACAGGTCAGATTCAGGAAAATAAGTTTTTAGTGTATCTAAGCATATATTGTTGAAAACAGTCTAGCTGTGCATTACACAAACAGAAACATAGCTGTATAAAAGCAATTTGGCAGTACAGGGTAGGTAAAAGTACTGAGCGTAAGCTGGGTTAGTGAGCATCATAGAGAAGATTATCATATGCCTACGGGAGGTCTCAAACTTTACCTACAATGTATAAGATGCAGAGCAATTGTTTTTAGCACACATTTTGGGAAAAAAAGTGCGTCCTATATGCCGTCAAATACGGTAATGTAACTTATATGAATTAAACATAGTTACATGATGCTATAATATTTTTTACCAAGGATGATTGTTAGTTACATGAAAACATATAAGTAGGTGCAAATATTAAGAAATCAGCTATTTGGCCACTTGCCCCCTATCACACAAACCATCTGAGGAATGGAAACCGGCACATGGACACACCAGTGTGAGCCCTACATCGAGGACTTACGTCTCTCACCAACTATTCCTTTTAGTCATTGCCCCTGGGACGTCGTCTGTGCGGATTCTAAATGCTGCACAGAGGACCCCACTTGGGCGAGACAGTTGAGGAGAGATTCTCATGGATATCCAGGCTGCCAACACGACCTGGTCATGCTGATGATACATTTGGTTTGGTTTGGTTTACGGAATATCAACCTCACTGGGTAATTTAATGTCGCTATAGTTTTGAAATAAAGTCATTCTTAATGGATACTCAATATTTTATAAATACATCTTTCTATTTAACCCTTAGATGGGACCCTAACAGGTACTACCACTCCGGGTCAGAGTGGACCAGGGAGCAATGATGATGAAGGGGTGCTCCACATTTCCCAAACCACCAAAACTGGAACCTCACCATCAGATAGTTTAACGTCATTTCCAGGACATGTATACCCTCCGCCACGGCCTTCTAGCACCCATATGATAAAAAGGTTTGGAGATTGCCATGAGGGCAATATGGTTGGGAATATTATATAGGTGCTAGGGGTTGACGTGAACAGTCGATTGATTGGAGGGGGACTCTCCGATCGCCCGTCTAGCCTAAGTAAGGATTTAAGTTGAGTGTTGCCTGTCATGAACTGTTCATCCACCAAGACTCTGTTGCCACCCACGGCCAACGGGTGGCACCATTTGAGCTAGTCTTACCCCTCTGCAGAGGCGCATTCGGTGCATTCTAACGCCCTATCGACAGGGCGGGATGATGATACAATTATACGTATTAGATATGAATACTTGAAATCCTACTCTGTAAAATTTATTTGTATTAGATAGAAATACTTGATATTATATAACCGTGTGGATATTATTCAAATTATATCTGCCCCAGTGTGGTAGTACCTGTTAAAGTACCATATATAGGTTAAATAGACCAAGAATGAGGTTTTAAAATTTGAATACACTCAACAAGAATTAATAAAAATAAAAATGTCTTTGTCATAAAATAACCCAATAAGGGTTGACATGTCGTAACATGCATCCAACCAACCAACCAGACTGGACTTACGTAAGTCGAAGCATATCGATGTATACCGTCGAATATGTAATTGTAAACAGGCCCTTTGTTGTCCACTTGTTTATACGACATCAAAAACAAAGCAGAGCAGTGGACTGGTGGTTTCTCAAGTATTTGAAGGGCGGTTCTTGCTCAATCGATAATGTGTATCTCCATATATGGAGATGGGGGTTATGGGTGTTAGGGGGGGGGGGCTCTTAGTTAATTATCAGGTTGTTTACAAAAGGGGAATATGAATGCAGTAGAGAAAGAATGGACGAAAGAAAGGAGAGAGGGGGAGAGAGAACGGGATAAGATAGAGGGGGAATATAAATAGAAGAGGGGAAATGAAAAGAAAGAAAATGAAGAAATGAGTGAGAAAGAAAATTGATAAGAAAGACAGAAAGAAAGGACGAAAGAAAGAATAGAGAAGATGAAATGAGAAAGAAAAAAAGAAAGAAAGAAAGAGACCGTAAAACAGTGAACGAAAAACAAAAAATTGAAGAAAAAAAGAAAGAAACGAAGCAAGAACAAAATGAGAAAGAAAAAAATAGGAAAGAAAGAAAGAAAGAGAGAAAGATAGAAAGAAGGAATGAAAGAGTAAAACAGTGAACAAAAACAAAAATTGAAATAAAAGAAAGAAAAGACGCAAAAATAAAATGAGAAAGAAAGAAAAAAAAGAAAGAAAAAGAAAAGAAGGAAAGAAAAGAGTAAAAATGGAGAGAAAGAAAGGAAGGAAGGAAGAAAAGAAGGAAAGAAAAGAAAAAATGGAAAGAAAGAAAGAAGAAAGAAAGAAGAAAAAGAAAAGAAAAAATGGAAAGAAAGAAAGAAAGGAAAAAAGGAAGAAAGAAGAAAGAAAAGAGTAAAAAATGGAAAGAAAGAAAGAAAGGAAGAAAGGAAGAAAGAAAGAAGGAAAGACAGATGAAGTAATAAAGAAAGAAACAATGGGATGAGAAAGAGAAAATCATTCGAAAAAATAACAAAGAAAACAAAAGTCACAGAAGAAGAAAAAACAGTGAACGAAAAACAAAAACTGAAAAAAAGGAAAGAAATCAAAAAAGTATGGAAAAAAATGAAGTAGAATTTTTTACCATCTTTCTTTCTTTCATTCATTCTGTCTGGATTCTTATTCACTTTGTTCTTTCTTTCCTGATTTAATTTTTTTTCATTCATTCATGTAGTATAATTATTATGGTCTAAAAAGAATTTGGGGATTCTTAACTTTATTTCTTTGTCTCTTTATTTTTTCTTCCATATTATTTTCATTCTCTGTCATTCTTCGTTCTTTTTTTGCCTCTTTCTTTCTTTCTTTCTTTCTGTCTTTCTTTCTTTCTTTCTTATTTTATTTATCTTCTTTGTTTCTTTGTACCATACTTTCTTTGTTTCTTTTTTTTATTTTCATTTAATTTTATTTCTTTGTCTCTTTATTTTCTCTTCCATAGTATTTTTATTCATCCTTCTGTCTTTCTTCGTTCTTTCTTACACTCTTTCTTTATTTATTTATTCATTCATTTCTGGGTTTTGTTTTCCTCCTTTCTTTCTTTCTTCTTATTTTATTTACTTTCTTTGTTTCTTCATATCATACTTTCTTTGTTTCTTTTTTTATTTTCTTCTTTCTTCTCTCTTTCCTTCTTTCTTTCTTTCTTTCTTTGATACAGAAGCAACACATATTTGTACCATCTTTCTTTATTTCATTCATTCTGTCCGGATTCTTATTCACTTTTTTCTTTCTATCCTGATTTTTTTTCATTCATTCATTGTTTCTTGTAGCATAATTATTATGATCTACGAAGAATTTGGGGATTTTTTTCTTTATTTCTTTATTTTTTCTTTCATATTATTTTCATTCTTTTTTCTGTCATTCTTCGTTCTTTTTTGCCCCTTTCTTTTTTTCTTTCATTTTTCTTATTTTATTTACCTTCTTTCTTTCTTTGTACCATACTTTCTTTGTTTCTTTTTTTATTTTCATTTAATTTTATTTCTTTGTCTCTTTATTTTCATTCGTCTTTCTATCTTTCTTCATTCTTTCTTACACTCTTTCTTTATTTATTTATTCATTCATTCATTTCTGGGTTTTGTTTTCCTCCTTTCATTCTTTCTTCTTATTTCATTTACTTTCTTTGTTTCTTCATATCATACTTTCTTTGTTTCTTTTTTATTTTATTTTTTTCTCTCTTTCCTTCCTTCTTTCTTTCTTTCTTTCTTTCTTGATTTTGTTTATATCCTTTCTTTCTTTCTTTCTTTCTTTCATTTACTTTCTTTGTTTCTTCATATCATACTTTCTTTGTTTCTTTTTTATTTTCTTTCTCTCTTTCCTTCTTTCTTTCTTTCTTTCTTTCTTTCTTTCTTTGTTTTGTTTATCTCCTTTCTTTCTTTCTTTCTTTATTTCTTTCTTTCTTATTTTATTTACTTTCTTTCTTTCTTCTTATCATACTTTCTTTGTTTCTTATTTTATTTTATTTCTTTCCTTCTTTCCTTCTTTCTTTCTTTCTTTATTTCTTTATTTCTGGATTTTGTTTATCTCCTTTCTTTCTTTCTTTCTTTCTTTCATTTACTTTCTTTGTTTCTTCATATCATACTTTCTTTGTTTCTTTTTTAATTCCTTTCTTTCTGTATTTCCTTCTTTCTTTCTTTCTTTCTTTCTTTGATACAGAAATAGTTTTGTCTAAGAAACAACACAAAAATACTATGACACAATTTACAAAGAGCAAAGAAATAAAACCAAAAACCAAAAAAAGAATTTCCATTTCTTCCAAATCAGATTTCAACAAAAACTATCGGCAGGTTAAAAGGCTCAAATTCAATAATACATTTTTCGTTTGTGTGACGACTGTTTGTTTGGTTAGATTTAAGCCGCTTAAGTAGCGATTTTAGCATCACATTCGAAATAAGTGCTCGGCAGAAACAAGTTCCCGCCTGTTAAGATCTCCATCGACACAACCACCGCCAACACCAATATGTGAAGGGTCTAAAGACAATAGCATCTTTCTGAAAGTAAATTAAGAGATAAAAGAATTGTTAGAAGCTTTAACAGTCATGAAACCAACCAGACAAGACTGCATTTTGGGTATTAGATAATATAAGAATGACCATTTATATATATATATATATATATATATATATATATATATATATATATTATATATATATATATATATATATATAGAGTTTTACAATTTGCTTGAAGCATTGTGTATATATTGGTTTGGTTTGGAGGTTGATTTTGAAGGTGTATCATAATTCAGGTGTAAAGAAAAAATAAAGTAACAATGGTGTTGTTTGTTAACCTGTGATTTATTCTTGATATTTCGAGATAAAATATCTTTTTTCAGAAGAGCACTGAAGTTGTTGTTGTCTTGTTATGGCATAACAAGACAACAACGACTTCAGTTCTAGTGTTCTTCTGAAAAAGAGATTTCCAGCAATATATATATATATATATATATATATATATATATATATATATATATATATATATATATATATGAGATTATATTGGTATATGCATCGGTTTGTGGGAGGTACATATATCAGGTTTGGGCATTTGTATGAAGCATTAAAATAAGAAATATCAGAAACTCGGTTGTTTTTTAGTTTCGTCTCGTTTATTTAGTAGTAGTAAATTTTTCAGGATTTTTATATCTCCCTTCTTCAGACTGTGTAAGGACAGTAGTGTTATATATATATATATAATATATATATATATATATATATATATGAAATTCAAAATATTTTTTTATTTACCATCTGAGACGAAATTTTGGGGGAACTATATTAAATCAACTTTGATTTGTAAAGGCCCCAATTTTGTCGAAATAAATTTATTATGGAATAACGGTGTTGAGTTTTTTCTTCATTTCAATGAAAAATATAGCTCTGTATATAATCTAAAATGTTTCTTATACATTGAGCTCTTTTTAGTGATTTAAAGATTCACTGTATTTATACATACTGGATCATACAATAATAATTCAGTGTGTCTTAGAAATCACATATAGATCATCCCTTACTACCAAGGTTTGGATACCTCTCATCTCATATATATATATTATATATTATATAATATATATATATATATATATATATATATTTGTATTTTAGGTGGTCTCCGTATGCTTCTCTCGGTATATATTTTTTTAATGTTTTTTTTTAAAGTTGGGCGTTATTACGAAGCATTAAACATATATAAATTAATGAACTCGATATTATGGAGTATTGGATTCATTTTAATTGGATTCATTTTAATAGAACACGCATTTCCAACAACGCAATCTAGAAAACAATCAGAAACTAAATGGATTCTAAAATTACAAACACACGTGCAGGGATTGAACGCAGACATCCGAATTCTCCGTTATTATAAATATTTTACAGACGCTGCCGCTGTCGATAACAACAGAGCCAAGGAAGCCGTTAAACAGGAATAACATTCATTTGATAAAGGGTATCTAACGAACCTGAAAATTTATGAAAAAAAAAAATAATAAAATAAGTGAATCCAATACTCCATAACATCGAGTTCATTCATTTATATATTTTTAATGCTTTGTAATAACGCCCAACTTTATATAATATATATATATATATATATATATATATATATATTATATATATATTAACAAATTATTGGAATCTTCTAACCATGGCATAGAAATATACGACGGGACTACCTATATTAGAAAATCAAATCTGATATTATGAAGACGGCCAGAGTAAGATTCCAGTGATATTCTAATACGAATGATAAACACGCTGGTACTCTTGGAAATCACAATACCCTCAAGGTACTCCCATAGAAGTATTAACATTTTTTAATCGCCCTGTGGTAAAATAATTTTGAGAAAATATAGAAAAGATCGATAGATTCGTGACTCACCTGCGATGATAAACGCTTCATATAAAGCCA